>JASDQU010101758.1:563115-585397 GCA_032191745.1 Picea mariana | reverse complement strand
AAGTCGGTTATGAATCTTGGTTATTGAAAGTCCGTTATGAATCTTTGTTATACTACAGACAGGTTCCATTCAATTATTGCTTAACTTTTTTTTCCATCTCCCATCACGTGACTAGACTAGCCGCGGATCAGAGTACTTTCCAGTCTACACAGCACACAGGGTACTCTCCACTCTCCATTCAATTATTGCTTAACATTTTTTTCCATCTCCCATCAATTATTGAATTAGTGCTTAACCTTTTTTTCCATCTCCCATCAATTATTGCATAACTTTTTTTTCATTCAAAGATTGGATGTAGCATATAAATATAAAATATAAATTAAAAAATAATAATAGAGGATTAAAGACCAAACTCATTGTTAGCACATGAAATTCAGTGAATAATATACAATATAGTAGTTTAAACGTTTTATTTTTTTGCTGTTTTTAGACAATTTTTTTTGTGTCATGAATGGTTAGATCTGCATATTTGAGTAGTTAAGTTTGTATAGTCAAAGTGTCCCAGGGGTTTTCAACAGAAAATAGTGATTTTGTCTAAATTTACATTGTTGGATTCGGATTAAAAAACTCAAAAGATAAAAAATTTAGCCAACACCACATACAACTTGTTAAACAACATTGAATGTTACAGCAGATGATATATACACTATCAGATCATCTTAATATATACACCAAGATATATGGAAAAATATATATAGCACCAACTGCAACATTTAATGATGTCCATGCTGTATATTACTACTGCAACATTTAATGATGTACACGATGTATATTACTGACCACCAACTGCAACATTTAATGATGTACATGTTGTATATTACTGGCCACCAACTGCAACATTTAATGATGTACACGTCGTATATTACTGGCCACCAACTGCAACATTTAATGATGTACACGCTGTATATTACTGGCCACCAACTGCAACATTTAATGATGTACACGCTGTATATTACTGGCCACCAACTGTAACATTTAATGATGTACACGTTGTATATTACTGACCACCAACTGCAACATTTAATGATGTACATGCTATATATTACTAGCCACCAACTGCAACATTTAATGATGTACACGTTGTATATTACTACTGATCACCAACTGCAACATTTAATGATGTACATGCTGTATATTACTGGCCACCAACTGCAACATTTAATGATGTACACAGTGTATATCACTGACCACCAACTGCAACATTTAATGATGTACATGCTGGCCACCAACTGCAATATCTAATGATGTACACGTATATTATTGACCACCAACTGCAACATTTAATGATGTACACATTGTATATTACTGACCACCAACTGCAACATTTAATGATGTACATGCTTTATATTATTGGCCACCAACTGCAACATTTAATGATGTACACTTATATCAGTGATCACCAACTACAACATTTAATGATGTACATGCTGTATATTACTAGCCACCAACAACAACATTTAATGATGTACACTCTATATATTACTGACCACCAACTAAACATTTAATGATGTACATGTTGTATATTACTGGCCATCAAATCAAATTCTATCACTGTCACCGTATGTCGCCCTTTATCAAGTACCATCAAATTCTATCACTGCCACCGTAGGTCGCCCTTTATCAACTACACGTGAACTTGTTGGCTGTATGTACCGGCCTTGCCCATCCCATCATAAAATAATAACACTAATTAATTTAAAACTTTAAACTTTGTCCATAATTAAAAGAACACTAAATAATTACAAAAGACAAACTTAAGTTTGTCCAAGTGTCAAAATTGGGCCATTAAGTGAATAGTGAAGAAACCTGGAGTGAGTGTCTCTATGCAGATATTGTCCCGATTCTATGTATGTTGACCTTTCGCAGATATTTGGCGTATTGCTGACATACAAATGAAAACTGTGTATGCAAATTGCTGGCAGACGACGTTAACCAGTTGTCTGTTATCTCCTGCACGATTGTTTCAAATATCATTTCTCTCTATTTATTATTGTTAGATGTGCTTATTTTATTATTAGTCCCTGTCAGGAAATATAGCCATCTGTTAGATCGCTCAAACAGAGTTAATTTAATTTTAATTAATGAATTTTTTTAATTTAAATAAATATTTTGTAATTGGTGAATTTTTTTATTAATTTAAAAGATATTATGTAATAGGTGAAAAAAATTATATGATTAAATCCGGACTCTACATAATATTACATTTAAAAAATAAATTATTTTGTAATATGACATTGAATGTTTATTTTTTTGGTGAACACCTTCTATATAATTCAAACACTCCAAAGATTTAATTCATTTATTCATTAAAAATACACTTTTTAAAATAATATAATTGAAATTTCATTTAAATTTATTTCATTAGACAAAACATATCTTAGACTAACCTAACTTGATTCTTTGTTTGTGTTTGAATATTATATATATGACTGAGTTAAAATAAGTCAAAGAGTAAAACAATGTTAACTTCATTTTACTTTATTGAACGTTTCTTTTTATTTTATGTAATTATGCCAAAAGGCGTACATCTATTGACAATGGGTAAATTTAATAAGGGTTTAGTGTTTAATAAGTTTTCTATGGACAAGATTAAATATGGCTGGAATATTCTTAGTAGTCACACAAAATAAATGGCCGTGATTTCAATCATTAACTTCCTAGCTATTATAAAGACATCAGTTTATGTGTTTACTTTTTTACATTTACCTAATCATATTTAAAAATTACTTTGATAGCTCATTGATTGCCACATAAGTGATTAACAAAAATTAAAATATTAACACCAAATAAATGAAGCCCAACAGTTTATTTGTTAATAGATAATAAAATTTAATATATTCTTTAGAGGATTCTTTTCATCTTATTAGCCTTTTGGCGTTCACCAGCAACTATTTTGCTGTTGTGCTAGTTTATTTGTTTTGTAATTGGAATTTTATGTAATTTATTTGTTTTGTAATTAGTCCACTCGACGGCAGGAGATGCCTGGCATTTCATAATTGAAACTTAACGCGGGGTCATTTACTTGATTGACAATTTCTTCTATTTGTCTCCTTGCAACATGCCAATATGCTATTCAGGGTTGGGTTGGGTTGCACGCGTTTTCTAACAAACAACCTCCAATCACCCCCACCTAATTCCATTTCAACGTATTCCCCCTAGGGAATTCTAGGCTTGGAAAGGACAACAAGGAAGTTGCACAAAACAACAAGAAGGATCTTTTATCCCAGGAGCCATTTACGCCCACAACCCACAGAACCTCATTCCCCACACACCTACTCCACCCCAAGAGGGTACACCTTCACTAATACAAGTCCATCGGCTAGTACACCTCCCTTACCTTGGGATTCAACAACAGGTTGAACCAGAAGTCTCAGAGTATTGTAGCTTCTACGGGACTCCCTTCCAGGAGAACTCACTTCCCAACAAACTCTCTCACTTGGGAGAGTTTCTCCCAGGCCTGACAACCTGCTTCTTCAATTCAGCTCCTGAATAATACTGCAATGACATTCAAGTAACATACGGGTGATGACAACAACAGGAAACGGTTATGGACTCCGAAAATGGCAACATCCTAACCCTAAGACACAAAATGACTCACGCGAATACAAATGCATCCTGGCTTCACCGGAGACACACAGAACAACACAAGTATGAATGTAGGATTCCAAAGGTGTGTACTAGGTGCATAGGCGATGATGATGGAGAACTCGTTCCATGTGTGAATCTATGGTTAGTCAATAAGGTGACATACCTCGAGAGAAACGTAAGGGTTGTGAGGAAACTCGAAACTCGTCCAGCCTCAACGATGGGAATAAACGCCTGAATGTGAAGTGAACCCCCAACGAACTGGCTTCCTCAGCTATAAAATGTATGTGCCTAGGTTGACACATGTATTCATGAAGCCGCATGAGTTCCACTTAGCACTTGTTCCCTTTTTCCCAGGAACTTAGGACAACACGTCTTAAGTCAACCATAGCCTTTGGGAAATAATAATAAAATATTATTCTCTTAGAGGTAAGGCTTTCTAACTTAGCCCCTAGGCCTAGACACTTAGCCCCCCTCCCTTACCCTACCTAGTGGAGCTTATTCCCCCATAACTCTTCTTCGTGGTCGGTTTACATGCAACAGTGTAATTTTATTAACGATGCGAGTACTTACATATACAAAATCAGGCTAATTGGCCTTGGCATTTGGCTCACTAGCCTATTAAACACATAAGTCTCTCAGCTTATAACCAATTGACTCACTAGCCTATAAACATAATTACAATTAAGCAGGGGCTCGACCTTGGGGTATTAAAATCCCCTCCCCTTATTTTTGCACTCTCTTTAGTGCAAATTATTTACACAACAACAACAAGATTTCCAAAATATTAAAAAAGACACGGGTACTCTACCTGCATGGCATCTTCATGCTCCCATGTTGCATCCTCAGGATTGTACTAGGTCCACTGGACTTTTACAAGCCCTATGGCTCGATTCCGGAGCTGCTTGCTTTTCCGATCTAGTAGACGCACCGGATGCACCTGCAAGACGCATTCTTGCTCCACCTGAATCACATTCCAATCAATCACATGATTAGGATCATGTATATATTTCTTAAGCAATGAAACATGAAACACATTATGTACAGTCATGGATGCATGCAATGCAATCATATAAGCAACTGGTCCAATCCTTTCTAGGATTTCAAATGGCCCACAATATTTGGCTTCCAACTTGGAACAATTTCCCAACTTCAGGGAACTTCTGTTGGCTTTCACTTTCAAGAATACATGATCACCCAATTTAAACTCCTTGTAGGTCATGTTCTTATTAGCATAACTTTTTTTCCTATCTTGGGCAGCCTTCAAATTCTTCTTAATCCTCATCATTTTCTCTTCCATTTCCTTGAGAAACTCTGGTCCAACCATAGCCCTATTAGCTGGGTTGTCCGAGCTTATTGGTGTGTTGCACTTTATTCCATAAAGTGCTTCAAACAGGCTCATCTTTAGTGATGCTTGATACCCATTGTTGTAGGCAAATTCTACCAAGTGTAGGTAGTCTTCCCATTTAGATGGTTTTCCCATCACATACATCCTTAACATATCTTCTATCACTTGGTTCACCCTCTCTGTCTTCCCATCAGACTCAGGATGATAAGCACTGTTGAAGTTCAGATTTGTTCCGAACCCTTTGAATAACCCCTTCTAGAACTTTGAGGTAAATTTTGGGTCTCCGTAAAAAACAATTGTCTTGGGAATACCATGCAATCGTGTTACTTCCTTCATATAGGTATCAACAACATTAGCTGCCTTGTGAGTAGTCTTCAATGGAATAAAATGGGCAGCTTTCGTAAGATTATCCACTACCACCATGATGGAATCATGTTGCTTGCCGGTTATGTGCAATCTTGTGATGAAATCCATTGTCACCACTTCCCACTTCCACTCAGGAATGGGTAAAGGTTGTAGCAACCTTGTTGGGTGCCTATGTTCAACTTTAACCTTCTGATACTCCATACATCTGGCAATGTATTCTGCAATTTCCTTCTTCATGTCTGGCCAAAAGTAATGGCTCTTGACTGCTGCTATTGTTTTCTAATATCCAGGGTGCCCAGCATAAGGCACATTATGCATTTATTTCAAGATCATAATTCTCAACTCCTAGGAATTAGGTACATAAATTATGTTTTTATACAAGAGTGTTCCATCAGCTTCCAATTTATAATATTCTGCTTTCTGTAGCATATTACCTTGTTGTAGCTTTGCCACCAATTCCAGGTACTGCAAATCTGCATTTGCAGCTTCCAAAATTATGCCTTTAATATTAGTTTGATACATGCTAATGGTCGTAGCATGTAGTTCATGCACTCTTTTGTTGAGTGCATGAGCCACTTTGTTCTACTTTCCTTTGATATGCTTGATATTAAAGTCGTACTCACAAAGGAATTCCAACCATCTACTCTACCTAGAATTCAAGGTTGGATGATCAAACAAATACTTCACAGACCAGGAATTTCATCTTCTTTGTGATATAGTAAGCAGAAGTTCGTTGCCACATCTATGGGCTCTACACAGAGCCTCTCTTTGCAGAAGAAGCAAGTGGATGGGATCGTGGAAGAGTATAGAGAAATCTTCTCCTCACCCACCGGAGTACCGACGCACTGCCAAGTAAAGAATCCAACTGATCTAACCCTTGGTGCACCTATTCCTAATGGACCATTCTATCATTGCTCGCTGATGGAAAATGTCGAAATCAAGCATCAAATCCAAGAGCTTCTTCAAAAGGGGAACATCATACCCAACTCCTCCCCTTGTGGAATTCATATTGTACTAGTACAGAAGAAGGACGAGACCTGGCGAATCTGCATTGATTACAGAGAATTAAACAAAATCACAGCCAGGAACCGATACCTAATTCCCAGGATCGATGACCTTCTTGACCAACTCAAGGGGGAAAATTTCTTCAGCAAGATTAACTTAAAGTCTGGCTACCACTAGGTTCCCATCGAACCAACTGATGTATGGAAGACAACTTTCAAATATGAAGAAGGTCTCTTTGAATGGTTGGTCATGCCCTTTGGCTTAACAAATGCACCAACCACTTTCATGAGGTTGATGGATGATGTATTGAGACCCTTCACCAACTCTTTTGTGGTGGTATATTTGGATAACATCCTCACCTTCAAAAGAACTTGGGAGGAGCACATGTGTCATATTCAATAGGTTTTGAGCACTCTACGACAGCACAAGCTATATGCCAACTTGGAAAAATGTTCCTTTTGCATGAAAATGGTCCAATAATTGGGCTACATTATGTATGAGCATTGGGTACATGTTGATCTAGCTAAGATCCAAGTCATATGTGACTAGCCAGCCCTGACCACACTAATTGAGCTTCAAAGCTTCTTGGGATTGGCCAAATTCTACCGACGGTTTGTGTTGGGATTCTCCCATATTGCATGGTCCCTCCGCCAAGTGACCAAGGGTGGTGGCAGGGAAAAGTTCGTGTGGGGGAAGGAAAAACAATGATCATTTGATGATATGAAGCATATCTTGTGCTCAACTCCAGTACTCTCTTTACCCGAACTGCAGCAACCATTCGAGATTGATACTGATGCATTTGACTATGTCTTAGGTGCAGTTCTCACTCAGCACAATCATCCAGTGGAATACCATAGTGAGACACTCTCAGATACTGTCTGGAAATACCCCACCTATGACAAGGAAATGTATTACATTTTACAAGCTTGTCATCAATGGAAACATTACATACTGGGAATGGAGATTATCACCCACATTGATCACAAGCCTCTACAGTTCATATAGACACAGGAGAAGTTGTAGAATAACCACCATCAAAAGTGGTCCACCTAACTGTAGTAGTTCCATCTCAACGTCAAGTATAAGAAAGGGAGAACAAATCATGGCGTTGACTACCTCAGTTGACCTCCCTTGGATGCACTCACCACTATGCTACATTCCTATGGACATGAGGCATTTGAGTGGCCCCAACTTTATTAGCAAGATTCGAACTTCACCACCACCTATAAGCTCTTGGGTACAGGCGCAAATGTAATCGATTTTCACATTCAGGACATACTGTTATTCCATCTGGTCCATCTTTGTTTTTTTGCAAGCGAGCGTGTAAATATGATTTGGGAAGCCCACCACAATCATATGGAAGGCCATTTTGGTGTGGAGAGAACTGTGTTTGTTCTACAAAAAAAAATTTATTGGCCAAAAATTTGACAGGACATCAACAAGTATATCGGATCTTGCACTGCATGTGCCATTTCCAAGCCAGCCATCAATAATCAAGGCTTATACACCCCTCTTCCTACTCCCGAGAAGCCTTGGGAATCCATCTCGATGGATTACATGTTGGGCCTTCCATCCACCAAGCAAGGCAATGATTGTGTATTTGTGGTCGTTGATCAGTTTTCGAAGATGGTCATCCTCACAACCTACAATAAGAACATCACAACAGAAGATACTGCCAATCTCTTCTTTGAAAAAGTGTGGGTCCATTTTTGGATACCACAAACCATCATCTCCAACCAGGACAATAGGTTCCTCAACACATTTTGGTCGAGTCTCTAGTCACTGTTGGACACCAGGCTCACTAAATCCACTTCTTTCCATCCCCAAACAGACTACCAAAAAGAGGTCTTCAATCGAATGACTGTGCACATCCTGCACATGTACAACTCTAAGCATTAGTGTACATGGGATGAGAGTCTCCCCTATGTTCAACATAGTTACAATAGGGCTCTCCATAGCTCCACCGACCATAGTCCATTTCAGGTGGGGTTGGGATTCCAACCCTTGCATCCCATTGATGTTTCACTACCTCTTGCAACCACACAGACGAACACTTCTCATGTTCAGTCTCAGACCAAAAAATCCACCAGATGCATTGAGAGAGTTCAACACATCCACCAATAGGTCAATGATATTTTGCAGAAAGCTAATGCTAAGTACATGCAATGCCATGATCAACACAGGGTACCACACCAGTTTCAAGTTGGAGACAAGTTTTGGTTACATTTGAAAAAAGAGCGTCTTATAGGGCCCCATCAGAAGCTCCATCCACTTCTCTATGGGCCTTACACTATCACCAAGGTTGCGGGTAGAAATTCTTTTGAGCTCAACACTCCACCCTTCCTTGGCTTGCACCCAATGTTCAATGTCTACCATCTTCGGCCATATTTTCCACCATTATTGGACACCTCAAAGATCGCAGAACAATTGATGCCAATAGAGATCAACCTTGACTGCATGGAACAGGAATCCACTTATCAAATAGTGGACACCAGGTTAAGGGCACTCACCAGCAAAGGATCTATCTTTATCGGATTGTTAAGGCAGGGCAACTCCTACACCAAGGAAAGTTGCTCACTTGGGGCCAAATTCAAGAGTAGTTTCCTTACCTTATGGGGGAACTTAACTTAATGGATACCATTTCTTCCTAAGGGGGGAGGACTGATCTAGGTGGATATTGGTGCCCACCCACCTATTCCAACTGGCTCCTCTTGATAGTTTTTAGTTCAACACATTCTTCTATACTTCTTTGTAATTGTGGGTTCTATACTTCCAAGGTTGTCTGAAGCCCTACACATATTCCAAGTGGATAATGGTGGCCTCCCACCTAATCAAACTATTTTATTTTGTATGTTTTCATGTTAGCACATCTTGTTGTACTTCTAGGGTCATTTTGGGGCCCTAAATAATGTTTTTTTTTGCTTTCCACAGTCAAATTTTAGACGGATTCAGATTTTGACAATGTAATGTGTAGTTCTCAAAAATACCTTTCCAATGGGCTATCATGTGCCTAAAATGGAGGCCGTATGCAAAATTTACGACCTCGAGAGGTTGAGGTACCAACTTACCCATAGGGTCCCAGATAAATTTTGGCATTTCATCTCCTAGAATTAGGTTTTTGGATGTCTAGGGTTTTGGAATTCATGAATAATGTTAAAAAGGCCTCTAGAGCCTCATTGTAATCATTCTTCTCAGAAGGATATGCATAGCAGCCACATCTCTTCTCAGAGATAGCCACCACCATTCAAGCAAGTGTTTCAGTTTTGGATTTTTACAGTTTCATCCTATTTCATTTATTCAATAGAATATATTGTTCACTAGATATCTATGTTGTTCTTCATATCTCTGTGTTTATTGTATTCAGTCTATTAATCAGTTCGTTTCGATCCTAAATCCAGATCAGTGTAGCCTTAATATACTAACTCATACCCCTCACAAAACTAATCCATAATCCCTAACACACATAAAAACTAATCCATACACTTGTTGTGCCAAGCATCAACACCTCCCTATTTCCTGTGTTTTCGCTTATAGAATAAAAAAACAACCACGAAAATGGGACCTTTTTTTTTTAAGTCCCTCTTAGCTACATCAACTTCTTGATTCTATCTAAAATCCTACTCATGCCCCTGTAATGAAATTGTTTTATCTTGCAAGTCTAGTTGGGTTTCTGTTTTTTATACTTAAACATTTATAAGGAACAAATTTTGATAATCAAAGGAGTTCCCATGAACTCTATCGATACACTATGAGGAGTTAATGTGATTGTCTTTGATACACCGCGGAAAACTTCCTCTCAAATACTCTGGTATGCAGGCTCCATTTTCGGTCAAGTTTTTGGCATTGCCTCCAGTACGACTGAAATATTTCCTACCTTCATCGCCTATATCACTAGCATAATTCCTTCCAACTCTACTAGTACACTAAACTCCTTATCGACGGACTTACCATTGTCTTCTCCGATATAATTGGAAGAGTTACTACGAACTTAGCTAGTATGACCAGAGAAATTCTCAACTTCTTCATCGATGAGCCCAAACTTAACATTGATTTCATTCCATGGATCTCCTCGATATCTCGAAACCCAAGCCCAAGAGGTTATAAATAAATTGTTTGGTCTTTCATTTCCTCATTCTACTTTTCATAGCTCATTGTCAAGAGGAGGAGGAGTGAGATTTTCTTATGCATGAGAAAAGCCTCAGGAAGCACCTTGCCTATCTTGAAACTCCTTACCTATCCATGTGTCATCAAGACAAGGTGGGACCCTTTCCACATCACTTTTTTTTTTCCATTTCATTATTGGTTTAATCTAAAATGGAAACCCTATGGAGTGGATCTGCCATATAACCACCTGTTCTTTACCCTTCATTTCTCTTGTTCTCATCACTCATGATGCCCTAACTAGTGGAAAGCCCAAATTTGCAATAGCCTTAGTCTTTCCCCTCATTTCTTATCTATGCCATAACCCATCTCCCTCTAGACCTAACCATAACCTGAATACTTCTCATGCTCCTTATTTGGAATTATTTGACTCCCCTCTTTCCTAGTACCCTCACCATCAATCAAGCTCTTGTGTTTGTCTTTGTTTTACACCAATAGAAGCCTATAGAAGCCCTAAATCGAACCATAGAAATAAAATGGGTGAATATAGAACCACATTGCAAACGTTTCCCTTATCAAGCCCCCAAGACTGTAGGAAATATTCTTCTAGAGAGAGCATGGTTGAGCCTAAATCCAAGGACCTATCTCCAAGCCAAACTTAACTTATGGCCCGTTCCTTTGAATACCCAATCACCTACACATTCCTTGCCGAAACAATTAGTCATTTTTGGAATCGATGATCCATCGAAAAATTTGTGGACAACTTCACCGACACTTATGATATCCTTCTGACAAATTTCTTACTAACTCCACTGACGTACACTAATAGATTTTATAAGATTGACAATGAAACCTTCATTTCCAGATCGAAAAATTTGTTATGAATTGCTCTGGTACAAGTCTCCTTCATCAACGAAATTAATGATAGCTTCTATGGTATAAAAATTATGATATCGAAACAATAAACACAAATGTCTACGCTTCATCATCAAACCTGGAACCAATGTCATTGGTACACACTGGCCAGTTTCGTGCTAACTCCACCGATAGGTAGCTTTATGCACCGACACACTTCATAACATTCCCTCTGCTGCAATCCTATCTCCCTTCTTTTCTCTAAACATTCTTGATAATAACTTTATGTATTGGTGAATTTCTTATGAACTCCACTGACATCCCTATCCTATAGCCGATGCACTTGTTATCAAAGCCTCCAATGCACTTTTATACCACATCAACATAGTTCCAATGATAAACATCGGTCACATATCAGAATAGTTGTTCTCATGAACATGAGTACATTGCTTTTCTCATTAATTCACCCAATCTTTTCATCCTCTTGAACTGATACTTCACTTATCCTTCACCATGTCAAGAATCATCCTATCTTCTTTAGACAACAAATTTCTTCTTGACATTGGAACCAATAGCTCCTTGGATACCAACATAGGTGTGAATGGATGGATGCATATTTAACCTCTGGATAATGCTCAAAAGGACTTAATGACTTACATGATTATAATAACTAATGTTATATGTTTGTTGTCATGTCATCTTTATTGTTGGTTTGCTATATTAATGATTTTTGTTAAAAACATCAGATTTTTGTCGAATGCAATAAACCCAAGTTTTTCTAGTTTCATCATCAATAAAAGTAACATAACAATGAGAGCCACCAGGAGATGATACTTGAGCTGGTCCCCATATATCTATATGCACAAGTTCTAATCTTACACTCTTCTTTTCCTTTCTGACTCTCTTCTATTTTCCATAAACACAATGCTCACATAAATCCAAATCAATTTGTTTAAGATTTGGAAACAAATTTATTTTGTGAAGTATTTGCATCCCCTTTTCACTCATGTGTCCAAGCCTGTGATGCCACAATGTTGTATCCACTCCTGTAGAATCTAGATAGGTAGAAGAGTCAATATTACCATTACATAAATACAATGTACCTACCTTCTCTCCTTTTGCTATCACCAGTGATCCTTTAGTGACCTTCCATGCCTTATCTGTAAATATAGATATACAACCTTCACTTTCCAACTTCCCACTTGAGATTAGACTTTTCCTTAGATCTAGAACATGTATTACCTCTTTCAACAACCATTGGTTTCCATTCTTTTGCTTTATTTGTACCTTTTTCCCATTCCAACAATTTTGCATGGTGCATCATCACTCAAATGAACCTGTCCAAAATAACCTTGAACATAATCTAGAAAATGTTTCCTATGGGGTGTGGCATGAAATGAAGCCCCTGAATATACTACCCAAGACTTAGAAATATTATCTACAGAAAAAAATCAAATCATCTTGTAACACATCACATGTTACATTTTCTTCTTGCTTTTTCTCCTACTATCTATCTCTTTGTTTCTTTGGAGCTCTGTAGTCTTTCTTCAGATGTCCTTTCTTCCCACAATTCCAACACTTTATTTTTCCTAGTTTTGATTTGGATTTTCCCTTCTTAGAATTCTTTTGGTTTCTTGATCCCTTTCCTCTATCCTTTTTTCTTCCCCTGTTCTCCATGTTTAACGCATTACCTGATGTCTCACCTGTGTTTTTCGTCACATTTCCTTGCTAAGGAGGACACCAAAAACATCATCAAATTTTAGATTTTTTGAACCAGAGACAGAGTTACTTACATCCATGACCAAGCCGTTCCAAATTTCTAGAAATGAGCACAAGATTAGAAGGTCCCTGACCTCATCATCAAAGTTCACTTTTACAAAACTTAGCTTATTAGTAACCGTATTGAATTCATCTAAATGATCTACAACAAACCCACCCTATGACATCTTCATATTAAATAATCACTTCATTAGAAATACCTTATTCGACGTCGAGTGTTTTTCATACAATTTAGCCAATGCATCCATCATCTCCTTTGTTGTCTTTTCTTTTGAAATATTGAAAGCCACCGATGCTACCAGGATAAGTCATATCGTTCCTAGTGCCTTTTTGTAAATAACCTCCCATTCTTCATTCTTCATGGTCATCGGTTTCTTTACTATTCCTCCCAATGGCAGGAACAGATCCTTCTGATATAAATAATCTTCCATCTACATCTTCCATAACTATTAGTTTTCGCCGTTAAATTTCTCGACCCTAAACTTTCCATCTTCCCCCATTGCTCCCACTCAAACCAGGAACCTTCTTTTCCTGCGAGTTACCTTTCACTCTGATACCATTTGTTAGAAAAACAAGATCAAAGAGAAATAAAATCAAACAAATGTAGAAATAAAACACAAAAGATACACAATACAATAAAGACACGGATATACATGGTTCACCCAGTGTGGGCTACGTCCACTAGATAAATTACCAAGTCATTCCTTATTATTATCCATCAAAATGAAGGGATACAACCTACAACACACTCGCTATAACTTCCTCTTCTTTATATCACAATCTCCTCTCTCAGAATACAATATCTGTGATAATACACAACCGCATTACAATTCCCTCATAAGAGAGGGTTTCCTTCTAGGGAAAAAAAACCTAAAAATAACTTCTACCGTCAGATCTGTGACCTTATAATGAACGATCCAGATTGACTACGAAATTACAATATTTTACAAGGCAGTTTTTCCCGATATTTCTCTTTGGGGACGCTTCCCTCGAATCGATCGCTAGGGGGGGCTACAAAAACAAATTATCCCCCCCTGCACCCCCTTGGTGAAAATTTTGGGGGGGAAAGCCCCCCCACACCCCCCCACACCCCCCCGTTAGGGAATGGGGTCCAAGCACGGCTGAAACAAACCTCTGAATGAGGAAGATAATCAAGCTCCACAACCAACATTCACAATGCGATGAAAACTACTAAAATTTCAAGGAAGCATCCTAGAAGGAACTTTGGAATTATAACTCTTTTCTTTTGTAATAAACATCCTGTGCTACAAATACCAAATGAAAATGCATAAAAAAATGCAAATGCAGTTAATGAACTACAACAACTTTTTTTTTGTATGCTTAGAAATGAAAATAACAAGAAAATGATATTTTTTCATTTTTCAAAGCATAATCAAGGGAAAGAGAAGACAAACCCAATACTGACATAGAATCTAAGCCACTACTTGAAATAAAGAATTCACTAGAATCCTACGAGGATCTAACGCTCATAAGTTCATCCTTAACCTTGACAACAAACGAAAGAAACAAAGAAACAACAAAGATTATTTAAAAATTTCAAGTTAAATTGAGACTTGCACCTATCCAAATACAATCAATAGATACTTTGGAGAAATTAGGAAGACCCGAGAAGCAAAAATGCTTCTTAACATGAAAGATAAATCTTTTGAAAACTCTTCCATAACACAGAAACACGTGCTATGCACGACCAACCTATGTATTGCTAGGATATTTAGACACTTAGGATTTAGTTAATATCTTGATCCATATGGATTTCGGTGGCCTCCCACCTATTTCAACTAGCTCATTTTGAAAGTTTTCCAGTTTGGTAGTTTTTTCCTAGTTTTCGGGTCCCTGACTTTCGGGGCCATTTTGAGGCCCTAAACAACATTTTTAGGGCTTTCCACAATCAAACTATAGATGGAGTTAGAGTTTGAGGGAAACATGTGTATTTATCAGATAGACCTCCTTTCCAATGGGCTATAGTGCACCTAAAATGAAGATCGTATGCAAAAGTTACGACCCCTAAAAGTTGATGTACTAACTTACCCCATGGGGCCCACATGACTTTTGGCACTTCATCTCCTAGGGTTAGGTTTTCGGATGTATAGATTTTTTGGCATTCCTGTTTATTGTAAAAAGACCTTCAAAGCCTCGTTGTACTCATATTCTTGCGAATGAGCACAACCATCACATCTCTTCTCATAGATAAGCCACCACCATTCTAGCAAGCTTGTTTTCCGCTGCATTTTACAGTTTCAACTTATTTCTTTATTGAAATATAGAAACTAGTTTTACTGTATATCTATTATTTTGTGTTAAGCATATTTTAATAATAATATGTATTCATTTCATTTTACTCATAAAATCTGGATCAGTGGTATTAGAGCAGTCTGCTCCTTGTCGTTCTTAATGCATGTTCCCAACAAGGTCAGGGTACAAAGAATTGGGTTTTGAGCTTGTTTCTCTTGAGGACAAAATCTCTCGCATGCCCAAGCGACCTCTCATGGAGGGAGAAAATAAATACGATGGGACATGATATCCTTTCAAAATTTTGTTTGAGGAATCCCTCATGAAATAGAGGAATGAGATGATGGATAGTTTTGCGCAAATCTTTCGGCAACTACCAACAGGCGACACATCTTCCTCAAACAGAGGCATCGCCCCATTGAAGGTACAAATAAACTTTGATATTCCTATATTTGAAGGTTAGATAGAGGCATATGTTGTAGACAAATGGTTGAATCTACTAGAAGGGTATTTCTTTGTCCATAACTTCTCGAATAGAGAAAAGATTACTTTTGCGCTCCTCAAAGTTGTTCCCCATGTCAAAGATTGGTTGGAAAATTTTTGTGAGCAAAAGGAAACAAAGGAACCCTCATTATTTACAATCACAGTCACCTGGGAGTTCTTTAGGGAGGTTGTTAAGGAACAATACTACCCTGTCAGAAGTTATGATGACATGTAAACAAAATGGACCCCACTACGACAAGAAAGAGATGAAGCAGTACCCAAGTTCACAAATATCTTCCATACCTTGCACACCAAGCTGGGCGTCAATGATTCTGACCGACATCTGGTACTTAGGTATCACAACGATCTGCATAGATACATCCAAGATGAAATGGATCTTCTGGATATCTTGTCCTTGGGTGTGGCCTACCAATATGCCGTCAAAATCGAGCAAAAGCTTAAACAAAAGACGTGGAAATTTGGGTCTGGGAGCCCCTCATAACCAAAGCCAGGAAAGGGCAGCCCCAATCCACAGAACAAAGGACAGGAAAATATGGACAACCTAAGGATAACTAGTTCAATCCGCAAGAAAAGAAGGACACCTAAAAGACAAAGAAATATACTGAGAAGTGGTGCAACTTCCATAAGAGCCCCTGGCATAACACTGTTGATTGTTTCTCAAAGAAGTCGTGGGTGGCTGAGGTGAAAGACTCTGAATCAGATGTGGGTTCTGAATTTGATTAAGAACCAGAAAGGAGGAGACATATCATTGAGGTAGAACCCAATGCTACTGTTTCTACCACCAATCTCCAACTCGGTGAACCAGATGAGCCAGAGGAAGGCGAGTTCCTTTTTTATTTGCAGATGTGGGTGAAGGGCACCCCGTTGCACTTCATCGTTGATAGTGGTATCTAGAATAACCTCATCTCAGAAGAGGTTTTCAAGCAGCTCACCCTGCGACAACGCCACACCCACAACCCTACACAATCGGATGGTTCCTCCAAGGAAGTGATATCTGTGTCAGCCAACAATTCCACCTGTCATACGACATCAAGCCCTTCAAATATGAGGTATTGTGTGATGTTGCTCCTCTCGAAGTTTGTAATGTTATTTTGGGCCAACCATATTTATGGAAACATCATGATGTATATAAGTCTAGGCCTCATAATGTTATTATTACTTTGAAAAATAAATTGTACAGGATACCTGAGGTAGTCCCACCTAGCGCTATCTCCTTGATCTCTGTCAAGAAATGTAGGAAGGTCATCTCTCAGATGGGGAAGTTTGTCTTCTTCATGATTCTCTCTCAGAATGAGATAAATATTGTAGGCACATCCAAGGCCTCCGCGAACGACCTCTCCACACAGTAGAAGCAAGTGGATAAGGTTGTGGTAGAATACTTGGATATATTCTCCTCACCTACTAGGGTACCTTTTCACTATCAGGTCAAGCATCCCATCAATATGACCCCTGGAACACCAATGCCCAATGGGCCAGTCTACCACTTCTTTCTATTAGAGAATGAGGATATAAAGTGACAGATTCAAGAAATGCTCCACAAGGGGCACATCCTTCCCAACTCATTGCCTTATGGGAGCCCAATCATGATGGTACAGAATAAATATGGAACCTAGAAACTCTGCATTGATTACTAGGCCCTGAATAAAATCACAGTCAGAAACCGGTACCCGATTCCCTGAATCAACAACCTCCTTGATCAGCTCACGGGGCCCAAATACTTTAGTAAGATTGATCTGAAGTCTGGCTACCACCAGGTCCCGATAGAACTGACAGATGTATGGAAGACTGCCTTCAAGTCAAAGGAATGTCTTTTTGAATGGTTGGTCATGACATTTGGTTTGACAAATGCTCCAGTCACTTTCATGAGGATGATGGACGATATCCTACGACCATTCACCAATAATTTTGTAGTGGTGTATATGGATGACATCCTCATCTACTGAAAGAATTGGGAAGAACACTTGTAGCATATTCAGTAGGTTCTGCACACCCTATAGAAGAAAAAACTATATGAAAACTTGGAAAAATGCAACTTCGGCATGGACACGGTCCATTACCTGGGATACATATTGGATCAACATGGCGTACATGTGGATCCAGCCAAGATTCAAGTCATCCATGACTAGCCAGCCCCAACCACACTCACTAAGATTCAGAGCTTCTTAGGCCTTTCCAATTTCTACCACAGGTTTGTGTTGGGATTCTCCCATATTGCATGGGCCCTCATCCAAGTAACCAGGGGTGGTGGTAAGGCAAAATTTGTGTGGGGTCGATCCCAACAACAAGTGTTCGATGATTTGAAGCAACATTTGTGCTCAACCCCAGTACTTCATTATCGGACCTACAAAAACCCTTTGAGATTGAGACAGATGCTTCAAAATATGTTGTGGGCGTCGTTCTCACTATACACAGCCACCTTGTGGAATATCATAGTGAGACACTATCATATGTTGTTTGTAAGTACCCTACTTATGACAAAGAAATGTACTCCATTGTGAAATCCTTTCACCAGTGGAGACATAACATTCTTGGGAAGGAGACAATGATCCACATTGATCATAAGCCACTGGAGTTCTTGTAGACACAAGCAAAATTGCAGAATGACCACCATCAAAAGTGGTCCACATAGTTGCAGCAATTTCACCCCAACATCAATTATAAAACAGGAAGTATCAATCGAGTTGTTGATTGCCTCAACAGATCTCCAGTCACGACACTCGCCACAGTGCTAGACTCTTGCATCCACGAAACCTATGGATGTACCCAACTCTATGAGACAGGCCCAGACTTCGCACCACCTACCAAATGTTGGTCGCAAACGCAATTGTTGCTAATTTCCATCTTCAGGACGGGTTGTTGTGTCGTCTGGGCCATATCTTCATTCCATCAAGCGAGCGAGAAAAGATGATCTGGGAAGCCCACTACAATTGGGTGGAAAGATATTTCGGCGTCAAAAGGACAATGGCAATGTTGCAGAAACATTTATACTACCGAAACTTTGATAGGATGTCAACAAGTATATAAGGTCCTGTGTTATTGCCAAACTAAACACTAAGAAATAAGGCCTGTACACTTCTCTTCCTACTCCTGACAAGCCATGGGAATCCATATCAATGGACTACATTTCGGTCCTCCCATCCACCAAGAGGGAAATGACTATGTTTTTGTGGTTGTTGATCACTTTTCTAAGATAGAAATTTTGGCCGCCTACAATAAGAGCATCACAATAGAGGCCACTACCAAGATCTTATTTGAACGAGTCTGGGTACATTTTAGAATCCCACAAATAATTTTCTCAGATCGAGATAGTTGGTTTCTCATCACATTTTGGTCGAGCCTTTGTCACTACTAGACACCAAGCTCACCAAATCCACGACCTTCCACCCCTAGAAAAATAGCCAAGTCGAGGTTGTAAATCGAATGATCGTGCATATCCTGCGCATGTACAATTCCAAGAACCCCCACACATGGGATGAGAGTCTTCCCTATGTTCATAATAGCTACAACCGAGCCCTACATAGCTCAATCGACCACATCCCCTTTCAGGTGGGGTTGCGATTCCAACCATTGGGTCTCATAGATGTTGCACTATCTCTTGCGGTCACCTCGACCGAATCATCTCCTGCTCCAACTAAAGATGACAAAGCCACCCAATTCATTGAGAAGATCCATCACATTTGTCAATAGGTTCAGGATATCCTACAAATATCCAATGCCAAGTACAAGCAACTCCATGATCAACACTAGGTGCCACATAAGTTTCAGGTGGGAGACAAAGTTTGGTTGCACTTGCAGAATGAACGCCTTACAGGGCCCCATCGGAAGCTTCGTCCACTTTGTTATGGGTCGTACACCATCACCAAGGTTGTGGGTGATAATGTTTTTGAGCTCAACATTACTACTTTCCTTGGCCTATACCTAGTCTTCAACGTGGATTTCGTTCGGCCTTATTTGCTACCATTATTGGAAACCTCAGAGATAACAGAACAATTGACACAAACGGAGTTCAAACCCGAATGAAAACAAAAAAAATATGGTGATTATATTGTGGACACACAGGTCAAGGGAACTCGCCAACAAATCATCCAGCTTTATCGAGTTGTCAAAGCAGGGTAGCTCCTGCACCAAGGAAAGTGGCTCACCTAGGGCCAAATTCAATGGAAATTTCCTCATCTAATGTGGGCACTCAATGCAATGGAGACCATTTCTTCATAAGGGGGTAGGATTGATCCATATGGATGTCGTTGGCCTCCCACCTATTCCAACTAGCTTATTTTGACAGTTTTCTAGTTTGGCATTGCTTTCCTAGTTTTCGGGTCCTTGACTTCTGGGGCCGTTTTGAGTCCCTAAACAACACTTTTAGGGCTCGCCACAGTTAGACTATATACTAACTTAGATTATGATAGCAACATGTTTATTCCTCGGATAGACCTTTCCAATGGGCTATCATGCACCTAAAATGGAGATTGTATGCAAAAGTTACGACCCCGAGAAGTTGATGTACTAACTTACCCCAACGAGGCCCACATGACTTTTGGCGCTTCATCTCCTAAGGTTAAGTTTTTGGATGTCTAGATTTTTTGGTGTTCCTGTTTATTGTAAAAATTCCTTCAGAGCCTTATTGTACTCATGTTCTTGTGAATGAGCGCATCCATCACATCTCTTCTCAAAGATAAGCCGCCACCATTCTACCAAGTTTGTTTTCCACTGCATTTTATAGTTTTAGCTTATTTCCTTATTGAATAGAAATCGGTTTTACTGTATATTTGTTATTTTTTGTTAAGGATATTTTAATAATAATCTTTATTCATTTCGTTTTGCTCATAAAATCCGGATCAGATCTACTTGGTCTAAAGTTTTTTTAGGTAAAAGTGTGTTTCTTAGTGTGTTTCTTTAGTATGCATTTCTAGTTAGGAAATCCGACGAACACGATATGTTCCCGACATAGAGTGATATGACGGTGCATATTCTCCTCGATATTAACAACCATTGATCTATTGCTTAGCATCTGATTGGTCCATGATATCTATTTAAAGAGCATGGAGGGTCATTTTCCAATGATCGATTGTGAGAAACTCTCTTGTAAAATCTCTATATAATTTTTTTATTTTGCATTAATAAATTGCTCCAAGTGGCTGTGTTGGCTGGGGCAATGGATGTTTCCCCATAGGTGTTTTACCACATCAAAACATCAGTGTGTTAATCTTTGATTTGGTTGTGTGAGTGGTTACTGAAGGTGTCTGTCCTCTGTTGGAATACCTGTGTTGTCCAACATGGTATCAAATCCTGTTTCAAGACCCACTCTTGTTGTAGATCGAGATCGTGAAGCCAAGTTGCCTCATCTCCCTTTTCTTCCATTTACATACATTTCTGGGCTGAGAGGATTGTTCCATTGTTTTTGAAGTGCTCATTTCATTCAAGAACACTTTTTGTTTCACTCAAAAAGGTTTATGTTTTCCCAAGATACGACCATTTTATCTAGATCCGAAGGTATAAAGCCTTAATACACCCTTTTTTATTTTTTTCAGAGTATTATTTCATTTTTATATTGTTTGTTTTCGGGTTGTTACTCTTTTATATCCGCATATTCTCTTTTCCCCATGCCCTGTGTGTTGGGTATGTGTTATATTCTTTGCACCGAGATGACATATTTCTAGGACCACATTCTATTTAGGTGGTTTTTTGGCACATGTTTTTTTGCCGATGGTTTTCTACTTCTGGTTAAAGAATTAGGGTTTTGGACTAATCTAGGTCATTGGGTTAGGGTTTTGGATGCCACTGGCTCCTATATGTATATTGTATTGCAAACAATGTAAGACAATGTATGAATATAATATATGTTGGTTTTCCCGGTTTGGGTTTCCAGGTGAAAAATCTCTGTGTAATGTTTGTATTTGCCATTGTATCTTTTTTGTTCCTTTCTGAATATCAGTTTGCAGTAGATATTGTACAAGGTTAGAATTTACATTTGGTATCAGAGCTTTATTGGCTTCAGGGGGATGCCTTTGTGGTCAAGGGTTTGGCTCAGGACTGTAATAAGCCTTGTTACAGTGGGAGATCTGCGGTATTGTTTTTCAGATGAAAAGAAATGGCAAGCAATTCGAAGATGGAGATCGAGAAGTTTAATGGGAAAATATTTGAGCTATGGAAGATCAATATGGAAGATCTTTTGGTGGATAGAGATCAGTGGATCACGGTAGATCCAAGTACTGCACCTACAGGAATTTTTGCAGATGACTGGAAAAAGTTGGATCGGAAGGCAAAGAGCACAATCCGACTGTGTCTCTCCGATTCAGTATTACTGAATGTGTCAGAAGAATATACAACCAAGGATTTATGGGAAAAGTTGGGGAAGTTATATCAGTCTAAGTCCTTGGTAAATAAACTATCCCTAAGAAAGAAGCTGTATAACTTGAGGATGAGAGATGGAGACTCGGTGGCAGAGCATTTGAACGCCTTCAATACTGTGGTAAGTTAGTTAGTATCTAT
>JASDQU010101758.1:550341-560506 GCA_032191745.1 Picea mariana | reverse complement strand
GTATAGCCGAGATGTGGTATTTAAAGAAATGAAGGATGTTGTTAAACAAGAAGTCCTACCAAGTAAGGAATAACCAGAGAAGATAGAGTTTGATTTAAATGATGATGAAGCAAACTCTATAGAAGAACATGGATCAGAAGAAGAAGATCCTCATACTCTAGTATTGAGGAGATCAGATCGAGAAAGAAGGCTACCGGAAAGGTATAGTCCATCTGATTTTCGTTCAAATTTTTCTTTGTCTATTACTGATGAAGATCCTAGAACTGTTAGGGAGGCAGTGGATTCAAAGGATGAAAATCTCTGGAAAAGGGCCATGGAAGAAGAAATGGCATCTTTGGATAAGAATGAGGCTTAGGATCTAGTAGAGTTTCCAACTGGAAGAAATCCCATTGGAAGCAAATGAGTCTTTAAAAAGAAGCTGAATGCGGAAGGAAAAGTGGAGAAATACAAAGCTTGATTAGTAGCAAAGGGTTATTCCCAGGTTGAGGGAATTGATTTTGGTGACATTTTTTCTCCTGTTGCCAATTTAACCTCTATAAGATTTCTATTATCTGTTGTTGCTACATTTGATTTTGAAATAGAACAGATGGATGTGAAGACAACATTCCTACATGGGGATCTGGAAGAAGAAATCGCTATGAAGCAACCAGAAGGTTATGCTATGAAAGGAAAGAAGGAGCTTGTATGCAAGCTGAAAAAGTTCCTGTATGGTTTAAAACAATCACCAAGGATGTGGTATCAAAAATTTGATACTTATATGGTGGGACTTGGCTTCACAAGAATCAAAGAGGATCACTGTGTGTATTCTAAATTAATTGGTGATCATTTGATTTATTTGGTCTTGTATGTGGATGACATGTTGCTGATAGGAAACAACAAGGAGATTATCCNTCAGTTGTCCTCTAAATTCGACATGAAGGATCTTGGTGCTTCAAATTTCATTTTGGGCATGGAAATTAAAAGAGATCGAAAAAGGAGGAAACTTTGGTTAAATCAGAGAAAATATGTCGAGACAATATTGCAGAGGTTTAATATGCAGGAATGTAAAATGGTCAAGGTTCCTATTCCTGTTGGTGTAAATTTATCTGCGGATCAGTGTCCCAAGACACATGAAGAAGAGGAGGACATGTCTCATGTTCCATATGCAAGTGCAGTTGGCATATTGATGTATGCAATGATCTATACTAGACTGGACATTGCACATGCAGTGGGAGTTTTGAGCAGGTATATGTCAAAACCAGGGAAGGAGCATTGGACATCAGTAAAAAGGGTTTTCAGGTATTTGCGTGGCACTGCTAGCTATGGATTGTGCTATGAAGGAATATCGGGATTGGACAGAGTGGTCGATATACATGGATTTGTGGATGTAGACTGGGCTGGAGATTTGGATCATAGGAGATCTACAAATGGGTATGTGTTTAACCTGTTTGGAGGAGCAATAAGTTGGATGAGAAAAAGACAGGTTGTAGTGGCACTTTCAACTACAGAATGTGAATACATGGCAGCCACTCATGAAAGTAAGGAAGCAATATGGTTACAAATATTGTGTTCAGGTATTGGGTTGGTACAAGAAGCTGTAAGGATAGAGTGTGACAGTCAGAGTGCAATTTTCTTGGCGAAGAACCCTGCTTATCATTCAAAGACAAAGAACATTGATGTTCAATATCACTTTGTGAGAGACATGATTGAAGAAAATAAAGTATCATTGATGAAGGTGGACACTTTGAAGAATGTTGCAAATTCATTAACAAAATCTGTGTGCACTGATAATTTCTCTTGGTGTAGAGGATCCATGGGCATTGCTGCCCTGGATTGTTTACTATGTAACCCTGTCACCTTGTAACACCCTGTTTCCCCCAGTTTGTAAAAATAACTATACTAGCCAAGAACTGTGGCAAACTCAGAAATGTGAATGTATGATGTGAATGGACCTTGTGAAAAAGGTCGATGAATGTGAATAATATTATGACTATATATGGCAAGAATGCTGAGAGGGGATATGTTGAAAAAGAGACCACGATGGTTGGAGAAAGGTGGTGGAAGGCACCTGGAATGGTGGCGTTAACTTCCACCGAAAACCAATACCATATTTGGACTTCACTAGCCCAGAGAACCAAGAGCGGCTCGTTGTCCCAAATTAAATGTCTCACAGGATGGTAGGTAGATGGCTCCTCGGGAATTAATGAGGGATGGGGGATGTGAACCACCCATCCGTAGGAGTCTCAGGCCTGACCAGTGTGAGGGAAATGGCACCACACACAACCTTGCAAGAGGAAAAAGGCGTGGGGGAGAAGCGCGAGGGGACAGACGTGAGGGAAGGAAGAAGAACTCTGGAAAATACAGAGTGAGTGATAGCGGAGAAAAGGGAGAGTAACCCTCGTTCTCGATCACTGGCAAACCGAGACGAAGTCTCGCAGCATCGTGGTCTCAGCTCGGGGGTGGCTAGTGGTAAATTCGTTGGGAGTCGCTGAGCCTATGGTTGGGTGGAAACGAGCACCCCTCTCAGCAGTTGCATCACCTCTGGTTTTTTTCTGATAAGTGTTTTACTTCTTGCATCTTGAAATGTATATTCTGACATTTATGCTCATAAGCTGTGAAATTGTGAATGGTTTGAGTATAAGACTGCCTGTGTGGTGTTTTGATTCAGAAATGGTGGTTACATGCTTATAAAGGAAAGACTATGTATGGCTTATGTTTATATATAGATTTATATGTATATACACATATTGAATTTAGTCAGACTTCAAGTCTGTTCTCGGGAGATCAATACCCTTATCCGTCTCATGTAATACCCTGGATAGATCTCCCCATAGAGACACCCTTCATAGAAAGCTCACCAAGAACCTGGAAAAGGATTTGAAGGCGCAAATATTAGTAACCCTTTACGAAGAAGAATGATCCTCTTGAAATCCTAAAATAGCAGCGTAGGGATAAGTATCGATCGACGGACGAGACCCCATCGGAAGAATTGTGGTCATTCATGACCGTTGTATTGGAGGAAGAAATGAGGGCGTTACATGCCTTAACCCTTTTCCTTTATCTTCATGAGTAGCAAAGAAATCGGGACCGTAGATTCCCAAGGTCTGTGGGAGTATCTGGACCGTTGTTTTTTCCATGTCTAGGGAGCAGTGGGAGAGTACATAGCGTGCGACAGATCTGAGTCGTCAGATCTTAGTTAGAAAACCCTATAGTCATTGGATCTGTAGGAGCTGCATGAGGGTTAGGCCCTTGAGAACAGGGGCGAAAGTCCCGAAAGAGGAGTCGGTACACAGCATGGGACATATCTAAGCCGTCAGATCTTAGTTAGAAAACCCGATAGATATTGGATCTATTAGGAGATGCATGAGGGTTAAGCCTCGAGAACAGGGGCGAAAGTCCTGAAGGAGGAGTCGGTATCGGGGATTCGGAGTTTGGGATTTTGGAAGTCCTGATGACAAGAGATCGGGACACTCCATGGTGGAAGTCTCAAAATAGATCTGGACCATCCGATCTAGGGAGGATACGTGTCGTGAGATTGCCTATTCTGGGGATTCGGACTTCGAGATTTCGGAGGTCTCGAGGGCAAGAGATCGGGACACTCCATGAGGGAAGTTCTGAAACATTATGGACCGTCCATCCGTGAAGGACACATGGCAGAGATCAAGAGTCCATTGGTATTTCAGATACTGGGGATTCAAGTTGATAGAAGATTTGTGTCATTGGGTGTCGCAAGTCGGGAAATCGCGAAACAATCTGGACCATCCATCCGCGAAGGACACGTGGCAGCAATCCAGGGTTTCGGGAGAATCCCAAAAGGAAGAGTCTATCGGGATTTCGCAAATCAGGAATTCGGGAGTCCCGTTGACAAGAGGATGGGCCCTCGTATTCACAAATCCCGAAAGAAATAAGATGGAGGTCTTATGAGGAGCAATCACCTGGATCAGGGCATAGCCCAGGGGGGCTGATTGCTGATCAAAGCCTCTTTGACAGTTCGAAATTTCGGTATTTCGGGTGTCGACATTCCAAAATGTAAGGAATACTTGCAATAGGAATTGCTAAGTCGCGATACCTAGAAAAGATAGGCGCTGAGACTTGCATCCTAGTTGGAGGTTTTATGACACCGAGATAAGGGTGGAACCAAATACCTTAGCTTATTTTGGGTTTCGGGGTTTGCAAAGTCGAAAGACTTGATGCGCCTGTATTGTTGAGTCACGAAATGTGAAAAGGTGCCTAGTTGGCTTGGCCTATGGTCATAACCCACGATCACATGGAAGTAGATAAGGGGGACCTAGCCTGCTCTAGGCCCCCGTAGGACTTCAGGGATTCTGTCCCTCGAGAAAAGGAAAAAATTTCATTATGCCGTAGTGGGTGTATGACAAATTGGTATCAGAGCATGGTTACAACACTTGGCGTGCTTAGGCTCAGGTACGAGATGTGTAAAAAGATATTGTTATCTGTGTTTTCTCTTTAAGGAGAAGGATTGCAAAATGAAACTGTAATCTGGGAATTTTTCTGTAACCCCTCTGTTAAAATAATAACTACTCTTATAGGAATAGGGATGCACTGATCATTATCATTGATAAGATCTGAGTGCAAATGACAGAGGTGGAATAAATTGTGCTATGAAGCTGCATGAGCCAGACAAGGGACATGAACTACATTCTCCTATTTTAGTGTTACGATGGCTACCTACTAAAGTAGGTAGAGTCTCTTGCAATTGAGATGGCTGGTTAGATAAGGATTAAGACCCAAATGAAAAACCCCTATTGTGTGTGTGTACATGTGAAAATATGAATTATGTACTGGGTATAAATAAACATAAATATTGACTAACAACCAACATTTATCCTTTTGCACACAAGCGGAAGATCAACCACGGGAAATTATCAACACATAGCATGGTGACTCACCATGAAGTGGGAGAGGGATCTCACAATAGAGATGAAGAGTCCGATGAAAGAAGGGCAGTAGGGACCCCTCTAGATCTAGCTGAGACTGTAAGGAGTCTCATGGTCGAATTACAAAGCTGCAAGGCTGACAATGAAAGGATGATGAAAGAACAAGAAAATCGAACAGAAATTAACGTAGTTTTACTGTAGAGTTTATCCGATCTACAAAGACTAATGCAGCATGAACCTGAAACTCAGAAACATGGTCATATTAGTGGCCACACTGAGAGGAGCACCTCGAAAAATGTCCACCCCAGAGGTAAAGGACAAGCGTTGGATGATTCCTCTGAGAAGGAAGCTGGCGATTCAGAGAGCTCTTCTAGCAGCAGAACTAGTTCCTATTCCCAAAGGAGACAGAAGAAACAAAAGTCTTCCAAAGGTCGAAAATTCGAAGAATTCTGAAAATCCAAACCATCCTCCTTCTATGGTGAAATAAAGAAGGGAGAGGAAGCAGAGGCCTGGCTGCTTGGACTAAAGAAGTATTTCAGAGTCCATGACTTTTCAGAAAATATGAAGGCCTGAGTGGCCACCTTCAACTTGAACAAAAAGGCTTCCATTTGGTGGGAAGACCTTAAGAATGTGAAAGGGGTTCGCGAAGAGGACCTATCTTGGGAACGGTTTGAGAAATACTTCCGGAAGAAGTATCTATCGGAAAAATATTTCGACGAAAAGACTAAAGAGTTTTATGAACTCAAACTGGGACAACTCACTATAGAAGAATATGTCAACAAATTCCTCAATTTGTTGAGGTATGTACCCTATATCAAGGTGGAAAAGGAAAAGGTGCAATGCTTCATTAGTGGACTACCCAAGGACTGCCGGAACAGAATTGAATTTGATGAACCAAAGACCCTAGAAGGCACTATTCGAAAGGCAACCTATTGTCATGAATAGTTTGGACATCGAGCAAAACCTCGTGGAGGATGGAAACCGAAGGATAGCTCAAGATTTCAAAAAAAGGGGATCAAATCCCCAAGATTTAAGAACTATAAGAAGAACCCCGGAATGAACTTTCCAGCCTGGAGTGTACACCAGTAGAACTTTCCCTCATCGGGTGGAAATAAAACTTTTGGACCTATACCAGTGAAAGTGGATAACACAAAGAGAGAACCTCTGAAATGTTGGGGTTGTGGAGAAGAACATCTCCTGAGAGACTGTCCACACCGACAACAGAATAGTCGAAGGATTTATAACATCTAGGAAGCTACTACCGTCAATGATGTGGCCAGGAGTGTGCCGNTGGAAATAAAACTTTTGGACCTATACCAGTGAAAGTGGATAACACAAAGAGAGAACCTCTGAAATGTTGGGGTTGCGGAGAAGAACATCTCCTGAGAGACTGTCCACACCGACAACAGAATAGTCGAAGGATTTATAACATCTAGGAAGCTACTACCGTCAATGATGTGGCCAGGAGTGTGCCGCAAATTTATGCAGCCTTGGATAATAACCAAGCTGACCACCAAGCTTCAGTGGTGGAAATAGAAGGTATGATTTTCAACCATCTAGTGTCTGTTTTGATTGACCCTGGTTCAAATTTGAGCTATGTAGCCCCTAAAGTTGTTGATAAATGTAAACTACAGCCACAAAAACATACCAAGCCATGGTTGGTATAGTTAGCCACTGACACCAAAAGGAGGATAGCAGAGGTCATACCAGCCTGCCAATTAATGTTGGGTGAATTCCACACCCAAGCAACCCTTAACATATTACCCTTGGGATCATATGATCTGCTGATTGGTATGGACTAGCTAGCCACCCATAAATCCAGATTGGACTGTTACCATAAAACCTTAGAATGTGTAAGTAAAGAAGGGAAAATGATAACCCTTCAAGGGATCCAAAAACCTGTCTCGGTGAGACAAATATCAGCTCTGCAAATTAGAAAGTATTGTTGAAAGGGATGTCCCCTATATGCAATACAGGTGTTGAAAACAATCGAAGGTGAAAAAACAAGCCCTGACGATCACCCTATCCTGAGAGAATACAGAGGTGTATTTCCGGAAGAGGTACTGGGTTTACCTCCGAGAAGGGACATTGACTTCTCGATAGAACTTGCACCGGGAGTGGTGCCGGTGTCCAGGACACCCTACCGGATGAGCACACCTGAGTTAGTTGAACTCAAGTTGCAATTAAAAGAAATGATGGATAAGGGCTATATTCGGCCCATCGTGTCTCCATGGGGAGCACCAGTCCTGTTCGTGAAAAATAAGAATGGTACCCTTAGACTATGTATAGATTATAGGCAACTCAATAAGATAACCATAAGGAACAAGTACCCCTTGCCCAGGATTGATGGCTTGTTCGATCAATTGGGGGTGCATCTATTTTCTCAAATATTGACTTGAGGTCAGGATACCATCAAGTTTGAATCAAGGGTGAAGACATCCATAAAATTGCCTTCCGAACGAGGTATGGTCACTATGAGTTTGTGGTGGTGCCATTTGGGTTGACCAATGCCCCTGCCACTTTTATGTGCTTAATGAACAATGTACTCAGCAAGTTCCTAGACAAATTTGTACTTGTTTTTATTGACGATATATTAATTTAATCCAAGAACATAAAAGAGCATGAAGAGAATCTTAGACTTGTGTTTCAAGTGCTAAGAGGACATCATCTCTATGCCAAATTCAACAAATGTGAATTCTTCCAGAAGGAAATACATTACTTAGGCCATGTTCTCTCCGAAGAAGGAGTAGCGGTAGACCCTGACAAAATCAGGTCTATCATGCAATGGCCTACCCCAAGGGATGTTTTGGACATCAGATCCTTTATGGGATTAGCAGGATACTATAGGATATTTATAAAAGGATTCTCCAAGATTGGTTGTCCAATCACTTCCCTCCAGAAGAAGGGGACAAAATTCTTGTGGACACAGAAATGTGAAGAAAGATTTCAAACCCTCAAACATCTACTGACCCATGCACCTGTGCTGAAGATCGCCGACCCAGAAGCTGACTTCCTCGTGTGCACAGATGCCTGTAAGGAAGGGCTCGGAGGAGTCCTTATGCAGAAAGGAAGTGTTATCTACTATGAATCCCAAAAATTGAACGAGCATGAAGTCAACTATGTGACCCATGATCTAGAGCTAGCTACCATAGTGCATGCCTTGAAAATGTGGAGGCATTACCTCATGGGAAGAAAATTTGTACTTATGACAGATCACTGTGGATTGTGATGCAGGAGCATCGCCAACTCATCAGGGAGCATTGCCAAGACAAGCGAGCCAACATGAAAGACAACGAACAGCTGGACAAGGCCAACCGAAACTTTTTTGAAATTTCATTTAAGATGATGCGCCAATGTGTAAATGAACCATTTATGGAAAGCGCCTTTGTATATTATAATGGACCTTGAGCCTTTAAGCTCTCGTCCTTTGATAGATAAGGCATTTAATAGATTTAATGCTGGTAGATAGATGTTTAAGACTAGATTAGACAGTTTTAGAGTCCGAGAGGGAAAACAGATATAGACACCCTCACTTGTACATTGTAACATAATTCAGAAGCATTCAGGAGCAAGAGAAGAGAGCAAGAAGAGAAATTGTGAAGAACACCCCTTGTACAGATGTTATTGAATTAATAGAAGATAGTTCTGATTCAATTTCATGGTTGGTGTTATTTCTCTGGGTATGTTGCCATGTGCTCATGAATGTTTGTTTTTTCTGGATATGCATTTGTTTTAAATATGTTGTGTATGTGGTTTCATAGTTGAATTAAAATTTGTGAGAGTAAGAAATTAGTTTCAATTGTTTCTCTATTCTGAGTCGGGAGATTCCTGCATAGAGTGCAGTTGAATTCATCTGCATAGAGTGCGTTGATGAGGCTCGACAGTTAAACCCTTATTCTCATTCACCCAGAAACTGGTTTTGGGTTGGTAGAGCCGTGCAAGGCGTGCGTAGGCTAGAAGAAGGCTCAAGGTTGCGATTATGAGAAGGGAAATTAGGGTTGCCGTCGTAGGGGAACGCGCAGAGTTGAGGAAGCTTCAACACTTAGTCGTGTTCGAAGGTTTGTCTGCAAGGAGTGAGTGCAACAAGTCCTCATAAAGTCTCTGAAAGAGTCAGAGTTGACAAGCTCAGGAGAGATAGTTCCTTGTGATACTGTGGAGATGGACCCAAGAGCAGGTGTGGACAGGAAGGAGCCTCAGAGCGAGAAGAGCCAAAGAGGGGGAGACGACGGTCAGGGTTCGCAGGGGAGATTCGTGAAGTCCCATGTACCGTCAGATCTTGGAGGAGTTGCGAGGGATTTAACTCTTAGGCGCAGGAGGGACTAAGAGCCATCGGGGATTCGACCTTCGGAGTTTGTGGAGGTGAGAGTTCCATACTGATCGAAATCACAATTCGCGATTTCCCAAAGCCGTTGGAGCCATCGACCACTATAGGGACAGGTGGCACAAGATCTTGAGAAGTTGGGACTCGACATTCGGAACTTGCTAGTGCAAAGGAATTGTGACCTTTGAAATTGCGAACACGCGATCCCTGATAGAGTGGAGAGAGAAGGTGACGTGGCAGGGAGAAAGCGCACGTGTGTATCGGGGTTCGGGGTTCGGAAATTCATGGTGTAAGTGAACCGCGACATCGCATGTTCCGATTTCTCGATAGAGAAATCCCTGATAAGCACGGTTCTCATGCTAACCAAAACCCCGAACCCCGATGGGTCAAAGGTCAAACAGAATGCAGGATTATATCAGCCATTGCCCGTACCAGAGAGGCCGTGGGAGGCGATCAGCATGGATTTTGTACTGGGATTGCCGAGGACGCAGAGAGGGGTTGATTCCATCTTTGTGGTGGTGGACAGGTTTTCAAAGATGGCACATTTTATTCCGTTTCAGAAGACCAGCGATGTGACTCACATCGCGAACTTGTTTTTCAAAGAGGTTGTTAGACTTCATGGATTGCTGAGAAGTATAGTCTCGGACAGGGATACAAAATTCATAGGTCATTTTTGGAGGACGCTATGGAAGAAGCTAGGGACAAACTTAGCGTTTAGTTCATCTTACCATCCGCAGACATATGGACAAACCGAAGTGGTCAACAGGAGCTTGGGAGACTTGTTGAGAAGCCTGGTGACAGAGCACCATAGCAACTGGGACAACATATTTCCACAGGCCGAGTTTGCGTATAATGATTCAGTGAATCAGAGTACAGGAAAAATCCCATTCCAAATTGTATATGGCAGGCAGGCGAAAGGATTTTCTGAACTCAGGGAGTCAGACTAGGCTGCAACTAGCAGTGCTAG
>JASDQU010101758.1:511033-539500 GCA_032191745.1 Picea mariana | reverse complement strand
TGATATTTAATGTTTTGGATTTATACCCATACAGGGCTGGAGAAACAGAAACTGGAACTAAAGAACCAGTGATCCAGTGGCAGAAGCAATTACCAGTAGCAGAGAAGCCACAGATGGAGTACATACTAGACAAAAGAATGGGAAAGAAAACCAGGTGAAAGCAGTATTTTGAGTACCTGATCAAGTGGAAGAATCATCCAGTGGAAGATGCCAGCTGGGAGACAGAAGCAATTATCCAAAAGCATGGACAGGCCGTGCAGGAGCTCATGGATAGGAGCCCATAAAAGTTTTCAAGCCAAGGAGTATGATGCAGGAGCATCGCCAACTCATCAGGGAGCATTGCCAAGACAAGCAAGCCAGCATGAAAGACAACGAACAGCTAGACAAGGCCAGCCGAAACTTTTTTGAAATTTCATTTAAGATGATGCGCCAATGTGTAAATGAACCATTTATGGAAAGCGCCTTTGTATATTATAATGGACCTTGAGCCTTTAAGCTCTCGTCCTTTGGTAGATAAGGCATTTAATAGATTTAATGCTGGTAGATAGATGTTTAAGACTAGATTAGACAGTTTTAGAGTCCGAGAGGGAAAACGGATATAGACACCCTCACTTGTACATTGTAACATAATTCAGAAGCATTCAAGAGCAAGAGAAGAGAGCAAGCAAAGAAATTGTGAAGAACACCCCTGTACAGATGTTATTGAATTAATAGAAGACAGTTCTGATTCAATTTCATGGTTGGTGTTGTTTCTTTGGGTATGTTTCCATGTGCTCATGAATGTTTGTTTTTTCTGGATATGCATTTGTTTTAAATATGCCGTGTATGTGGTTTCATAGTTGAATTAAAATCTGTGAGAGTAAGAAATTAGTTTCAATTGTTTCTCTATTCTGAGCCAGGAGATTCCTGCATAGAGTGCAGTTGAATTCATCCACATAGAGTGCGTTGATTAGGCTTGACAGTTAAACCCTTATTCTCATTCGCCCAGAAACTGGTTTTGGGTTGGTAGAGCCATGCAAGGCATGCGTAGGCTAGAAGAAGGCTCAGGGTTGCGATTCTGAGAAGGGAAATTAGGACTGCCATCGTAGGGGAATGCGCAGAGTCGAGGAAGCTTCAACACTTAGTCACGTTCGAAGGTTTGTCTGCAAGGAGTGAGTGCAACAAGTCCTCATAAAGTCTCTGAAAGAGTCAGAGTTGACAAGCTCAGGAGAGATAGTTCCTTGTGATACTATGGAGACGGACCCAGGAGCAGGTGTGGACAGGAAGGAGCCTCAGAGCGAGAGGAGCCAAAGAGGGGGAGACGACGGTCAGGGTTCGCAGGGGAGATTCATGAAGTCTCGCGTACCGTCAGATCTTGGAGGAGTTGCGAGGGATTTAACTCTTAGGCACAGGAGGGACCAAGAGCCATCGGGGATTCATCCTTCGGAGTTTGTGGAGGTGAGAGTTCCATACTGATTGAAATCGCGATTCGCAATTTCCCGAAGTCGTTGGAGCCATCGATCACTATAAGGACAGGTGGCACAAGATTCCGAGAAGTCGGGACTCGGCATTCGAAACTTGCTGGTGCAAAGGAATTGCAACCTTTGAAATCGCGAACATGCGATCCCCAATAGAGCGGAGAGAGAAGGTGACGTGGCAGGGAGAAAGCGCACATGTGTATCGGGGTTCGGTGTTCAGAAATTCATGGTGTAAGTGAACTGCGACATCGCATGTTCCGATTTCCCGATAGGGAAATCCCCGACAAGCACGGAAGCATTGACCTTTGACCCATCAGGGTTCGGGGTTTTGGTTAGCACAAGAACCGTGCCCACGAGTTTCGCGATATCGCGAAACCCAATTTCTCGATAAGGCAAAGGGGAGATCGCCGAAAGGAGATTTCTGTGGGTATTGAGAACTCTTGAAAGGAGTGGGAAGAGTTCTTTGACTCTTCGGGCCTGAGTGAAAGAAATTCCTGGTGGAAGCGGGACGCGTGGGTGGTGCGTGCTGCACCAGATTGCGATACCTATTTGATCAACCAAAGCTCAATGCTAGACAAGCTAGGTGGATGGCCCTCCTTAGTGAGTTTGATTTTGAAATCAAACACATTAAAGGAAAGGAAAATAGGGTGGTCAATGCCCTTAGTAGAAGTATGAAAACAATTCACCTAGCAACGGTGAGTACCTGTGAGACAGATGTCAAGGAAAGAATCAGAAATGCACAAGAAACAGATCCCTTCATCTAGACCGTGACCATGTACCTACAGCAAGAACCCGCTGAGTACTTGGCCATGATCACTGCCACCAGGAGACAATTTTATTGGCCTGGAATGAAGAAAGACATAGCTGAGTACTTGGCCAAATGCATAGAGTGCCAGCAGGTTAAAGCGAAACATCGACACCCAGCAGGATTATTGCAACCTTTACCAATCCCAGAATGAAAATGGGAAACCGTCTCCATGGATTTCATCACTGGATTACCCACATCGACCAAACATAATGATGCCATTATGGTAGTGGTGGATAAATTGAGCAAGTCTTCTCATTCCATCCCTGTCAAATCAACTTGCAAAGCAATCGATATCGCCCAGGTGTTCATGAAGGATATATTCAGACTGCATGGTATGCCGAAAGAGATCGTGTCTGACAGAGACATGAAATTTACCTCTAACTTTTGGAAATCACTGATGGCTGGTTTAGAGACCAAATTGATGTTTAGCACCGCCTATCACCCTCAAACCGACAGACAGACAGAAAGAGTGAACCAAGTACTTGAAGACATGCTAAGAATGCATGTAATGCATCAACCCAAGAAGTGGGAAGACTACCTGCCACTGGTAGAATTTGCCTACAACAACGGCTACCAAGCATCCTTAAAGATGAGTCCCTTTGAATTCCTTTATGGTAGACCGTGTAACACTCCAATCACCTGGAGTAATCCTGTAAACAGGATTTCTTTTGGACCCGACATGTTGAAAGAAATGGAACAACAGGTGACTCAAATAAAACAAAACCTGAAGGTCGCTCAGAACCGACAGAAAAGTTATGCCGACCAAAAGAGAACTCCAAGAGAGTTCAAAGCGAGAGACCAAGTATATCTCAGAGTTAGGCCCAGGAAGAGTTCCTTGAAAATGGGAGCTTGTGCCCCAAGTTGGCACCTTGGTATTGTGGACCCTTTGAGGTTCTAGATAGAGTGGGACCTGTAGCCTATAGGCTAGCACTTCCTCCCACAGTCAAAGAACATAATGTTTTCCATGTCTCATTATTGAAGAAATATGTACATGATGCTAACCATGTAATTGATTGGTCTGTGATTTAGGTGGAACCGAAGGGAGAATTTCTACCAGAACCCCAATGCATACTGGACAGAAAGGAAAACCTGCTCCAGAACCGAACCATTGCACAGGTCAAGGTGCAATGGAAACATTTTGGCCCATATGAGGCTACATGGGAAATGGAGGATGCCATGAGACAGGCATATCCGATTTTGTTTAGTCCTATACATGCATGTCATGTTGATAGATAAGAACATCGAGGATGATTTTCCTTTAAGGGGGAGGGAATTGTAACACCCTGTTTCCCCCAGTTTGTAAAAATAACTATACTGGCCAAGAACTATGGCAAAATCTGAAATGTGAATCTATGATGTGAATGGACTTTATGAAAAAGGTCGATGAATGTGAATAATATTATGAATATATATGGCAGGATTGTTGAGAGGGGATATGCTGAAAAACAGACCATGATGGCTAGAGAAAGGTGGTGGAAGGCACCTGGAATGGTGGCATTAACTTCCACTGAAAACCAATACCGTATTTGGACTTCACTGGCCCAGAGAACCAAGAGCAGCTCGCTGTCCCGAATTAAATGTCTCATAGGCTGGTAGGTAGATGGATCCTCGGGAATTAATGAGGGATGGGGGAAGTGAACCACCCATCCGTAGGAGTCTCAGGCCTGACCAGTGCGAGGGAAATCGTGCCACACGCAACCTCGCAAGACGAAAAAGGTGTGGGGGAGAAGCGCGAGGGGACAGACGCGAGGGAAGGAAGAAGAACTTTGGAAAATATAGAGTGAGTGATAGAAGAGAAGAGGGAGAGTAAACCTCGTTCTCGATCACTGGAAAACTGAGACGCAGTCTCGCAGCATCGTGGTCTCAGCTCGGAGGTGGCTAGTGGTAAATCCATTAGGAGTCGCTGAGCCTATGGTTGGGTGGAAACGAGCACCCCTCTCAGTGGTTGCATCGCCTCTGCTGTTTTTCTGATAAGTGTTTTACTTCTTGCATCTTGAAATGTATATTCTGACATTTATGCTCATAAGCTGTGAAGTTGTGAATGGTTTGAGTATAAGGCTTCCTGTGTGGTGTTTTGATTCAGAAATGGTGGTTGCATGCTTATAAAGGAAAGACTACGTATGTCTTATGTTTCTAGATAGATTTATATGTATATATGCATATTGAATTTATTCACACTTCAAGTCTGTTCTCGGGAGATCAATACCCTTATCTGTCTCAGACAATACCCTAGATAGATCTCCCCATAGAGACACCCTTCATAGAAAGCTCACCAAGAACCTGGAAAAGGATTTGAAGGTGAAAATCTTAGTAACCCTGTACGAGGAAGAATGATCCTCTTGAAATCCCGAAATAGCAGCGTAGGGATAAGTATCAATCGACGGATGAGACCCCGTCGGAATATCTATGGTCATTCACGACCGTTAGATTAGAGGAAGAAACGAGGGTGTTACATGCCTTAACACTTTTCCTTTATCTTTGTGAGTAGCGAAGAAATTGGGACCATAGATCCCCAAGGTCTGTGGGAGTATCTGGACCGTTGGTTTTTCCACGTCTAGGGAGCAGTGGGAGAATACACACCATGCGACAGATCTGATCCGTCAGATCTTAGTTATCAAACCTGATAGTCGTTGGATTTGTAGGATATGCATGAGGGTTAGGCCCCCGAGAACAGGGGCGAAAGTCCCGAAAGAGGAGTCGGTACACAGCGTGGGACAGATCTGAGCCGTCAGATCTTAGTTAGAAAACCTGATAGCCATTGGATATGTTAGGTGATGCATGAGGGTTAAGCCTCGAGAACAAGGGCGAAAGTTCCAAAGGAGGAGTCGGTATCGGAGATTCAGAGTTTGGGATTTCAGAAGTTCTGATGACAAGAGATCGGGACACTCCATGGTGGAAGTATCGAAATAGATCTGAACCGCCCGATCTAGGGAGGATACATGTCGTGAGATTGCCCATTCTGGGGATTCGAACTTCAAGATTTCGGAGGTCTCGAGGACAAGAGATCAGGACACTCCATGAGGGAATTTTTGAAACATTCTAGACTATCCATCCGTGAAGGACACATGGAAGAGATCGAGAGTCCATTAGTATTTCGGATACCGAGGATTTGAGTTGACAGAGGATTTGTGTCACTGGGGGTCGCAAGTCGTGAAATCGTGAAACAATCTGGACCGTCCATCCACGAAGGACATGTGGCAGCAATCCAGGGTTTCGGGAGAACCTCGAAAGGAAGAGTCCATCGAGATTTTGTAAATCGAGAATTCAGGAGTCTCATTGACAAGAGGACGAGCCCTCATATTCACAAATCCTGAAAGAAATAAGATGGAGGTCTTATGAGGAGCGGTCACCTAGATCAGGGCATAGCCCAGGGGGGCTAATTGTTGATTGAAGCCTCTTCGGTAGTTCAACATTTCGGTATTTTGGGTGTTGGCATTCCAAAAGGTAAGGAATACTTACAACAAGAATTGCGAAGTCGCGAAACCCAGAAAAGATAGGCACTGAGACTTGCATCCTAGCCGGAGGTTACATGACAACGAGATAAGGGTGGAACCGAATACCTTACCCCATTTCGGGTTTTGGGGTTTGCAGAGTCGAAAGACTTGATGCGCCTGTATCGCTGAGTCACAAAATGTGAAAAGGCGCCTAGTTGGCTTGGCCCGTGGTCGTAATCCACGATCACATGGAGGTACATAAGGCAGAGCTAGCCTACTGTAGGCCCCTGTAGGACTTTGGGGATTCTGTCCCTCGAGAAAAGGCAAAAATTTCATTATGCCGTAGTGGGTGTATGACAAACCCCCTGTGTGCAAAGAAAACAACAAGTGGGAGAATGTTGGGTATGTGTTATATTCTTTGTGTGAGTAGTAGTGCCTGAGCGTCTGTGTTGGGCGCGCAGGGGGGTTAGACGGGGGGCTGCAGGGGGGAAAAGCCCCCCGTGCGGGGGTTCGGGGGCGCTGGCCCCGATTTTTTTTTTCGCACTGGGACGACATATTTTCGGGACCACATTCTATTTAGGTGGTTTTTCGGCACATGGTTTTTTGCCGATGGTTTTCTATTTCCGGTTAAGAAATTAGGGTTTTGGACTAATCCAGGTCATTGGGTTAGGGTTTTGGATGCCTCTGGCTCCTATATGTATATTGTATTGTAAACAATGTAACACAATGTATGAATATAATATATGCTGGTTTTCCCGGTTTGGGTTTCCAAGTGAAAAATCTCTGTGTAATGTTTGTATTTGCCATTGTATCTTTTTTGTTCCTTTCTGAATATCAGTTTGCAGTAGATATTGTACAGGGTTAGAATTTACACTGTGCAATCTCGGCAAATCAAAGACAAATAGAAAAAGGTGTATTTTCTGGGTAAGATAATCGATATTTAACCCTTGTTGTCATCAATAAGTGAAAAAAATTTCTTGTGTGAAAATATTTTATTTAGTACGCTCTCCAAGTTCGTCTTCAACAACAACAACAACAATAAAAAAACCCCAATCCTCTTGCTAACCAATACAATATGTTTTTCTAGCCCACCTGGTTAAAAGTTTCCTTATTAAGTGAGAGGTCTTGAGTTCAAGTATCTCTTTTTGTTAACTTTTTTTTTTTAAGTTCATGCTCCATTTTAAATTGTATTTCACTTCAATTATAAAAGTGAATCACTATAAGTAGCTTTTAGAGTTATTTATTTTGCATGCAAGTTTTCGTTTATAAATTAACTTCATTGTAAAAGTGATCCCCACTTCTTCTTATAAAAGTGGGTCACTTCATAAAACAACTTACACCATCATGTGGTCCTTTGGTTATCGTTTCTGTCTTTTTTTAAAATGGCATAACTTTCACATCCAAAATCTGTTTTTAGTGTCGTTTTTTTGAACCGCCAAATTTTTCGAGATATTTCCATCCAGATCATTAGTTTCAGTTTTTAAATCCATATTATCCACATATTTAATATGGATTCTTCAATCCCCTGATGGGTGTCATTGCGCACATAGTGCCCACGGCCTTGGAAGGCATACACTTGGCGCTCTCAAGACATGTGCCTTTCCACCTACACCACACCATTGACTATTTACTATGAGATTTAAGTCACGGAAATTCATTATCTGGGAAAAGTACTCACACAAGCTCCTCCACACAGGCGATAATAAGACGATGAATGGTACTCTAGAAGGTCTCGTCATGTGGGTAGGTTCCTTCGGCGTTATCTCTCGGCGGTGGGTTATCCCATTCATTCTCACCTCTCGGCTCCTGCACTTCTATGCTTCTGCTTACAGTCCCTTCTCCATTGTGTCTCATTGAATTGTCTTTCCCCTCCCCTCCTCTTCATCCTCTAAATGTCGAGGCAAAGAGGCAAATTGAAGAGAGGGTCCACCTAGTATAATTCTCAGGGGCATGGAAATTTTTATAAGCTAGACCTGCAACCTCCCTCTCCTCACTTGTTAACATTGGACCTTCCTCCTCTGTCCTCCCCTTGGGCGTGCAGGGTTGAATGGTTTGATAATTTGGGAAATTCACTTGGATACACATCTGAAATCAACGAGGAAGCACCTTCGACCCAACTGCCACCTTCCCACCCACCCACTTCGACTGCTTCTCCTAGTCACTCTACCTCCTTTCATGATTATCCCGCCTCTCTGCCTCCACCTCCGCCTCCACCTTCACTTCCACCTCTGCCTCAACCTCCCTGTGCACACTGCGATGAACACTTGGAGATTCAAAGTGAAATTGCAATCATTCAGGACCTAGTCTTCGACATTCAGCACAAATTGGTGGATTTTTATATTCGGGTACGAGCTGCAGGAATGATACGAGGAGCACCTTGAGGCGTTGGTTTATGCTCTTTGTGGAAAACAACTTGTTTGACAACTATAAGAATATCCAGTATAAATAGGATAATACACAATAATCCATTAAGGATGGTAAATATAATTGAATGATAGATGATATCCATAAATTGAGAATGAGGGCTCATTTATATACCAACATAGGGGTGCCCTTACTAACAGTCATGTCCTTTGAGACATGTCTTTTCATTATTACTAACTATTATTTATTAATTTTTTATTTATATTTATGTTCATAACACTCTTCTTCACATGACTCCAACTCCAGGGATAATGGCCTCGAATTTGGCACTAGGGACAAATGTAAAAGGGACACACACCCAATTGGACTCAGGTTCAAAATGACGACTGGTGTCTCAAGTTCACAAACTAGTTTTTTGCCAATGGCGCTTTGGTTTTACTATTTTTTTTCATCCCTGTGTGGATTAACAGTTTTCAGGAATATAGGCTATGATAGGATCTTAGTTTTCAAACAGTGTCATGGATTGACATATGGCTGCATTGGTTTCCCACCTGGGAAATGCAACCACCTCACTACATGTTTAAGTTGACACCTATATATTTTTTTACTATGGAAGGTCTATTTAATAAAAATTTCCAACTTACAAAAACAAAATGGCTTCTTCAAGTAATATTTTTCTTACCAACACCAACTACTTCCAATGGAAATCCCATATGGAGGATTTATCAAGAAGTAAAGGCTTGTACCAGATTAACTTGGGAAAGGAAAGATAACCTACTGATGTTGATAAGAAAGTCAAATGGGATAATAGGAATGACGAAGCACGTGGCATAATCAAAATGTCCATCTCTCCCGATTTAAGGTTCCACCTTCAACAAATTGATAAACCCAATGAAGCTTGGGAAAATATTGAATATGTGTTTGGTAAACACAATATTATTTGAGCATAACAGTTAGGAAATCAAGTATTGACTTTAAGTCCAAGTGATTTTTCTTGCATTGAATACTATCTATCTAAGTTTAAAACACTAAGAATTTTATGTGAAGAATGTAAGATAAAGATGTATGAAGAGTGTTGCATCTATATTATTCTTTCTAATCTAGGTAGTGCATATTATGTGTTTGTATCTACCATTTATGACATGAAATCGACTCTAGGGACAACTTATCAAAAACCCAGTCTTGAGTCCTTTTGTGATGCTTTGATTAGAGAGAAAGATAAGCTTATACAACTTGGTGATCAACACTACAAGTACCTCCTACAAAGCCTTAGTCATCCATTAGAAAGATAAACCAAAGAATCCCAAGAAGCAACATCCTCGCCACAACAACAAGCAACATAAGGGTCCCAAACCCACTCAGACAACTTCCACTCCTAATGGTGACAGAGGAGCAAAATATAAAAATGAAAAGATGAACAAACATTGCAAATTTTGTGATAAAGATGGTCATGACAAGTCCAAATGTTTCAAGAAGATGGCAGCTTTAGAAGAAGCAATGAAGAAGCACACCATCAATATTAATTTTACTTCTTCTTCTTCTTCTCATGGTCATGCACTTTCTGCTTATGGTTTCTCTTTCAATACAACTTCTACTTTTTCTTTTGATGAGTGGCTTATTGATTCTGGAGCATATTATCGTGTGGCTAAGGATAAAGACATATTTTCTTCTCTAAATGAATGTAAAACCAATAAAATATTTGTTGGTGATGATAGATCTCTTAGTGTTGTAGGATATGGAACAGTTCAAGTAGAAAATGGTCATTTCAATGATGTATTATGTGTTCCAAGTCTTTCTTGTAACCTTCTATCAATATATCAAATCACTCATTCAGGTGAAGGTAAAACCATAGAGTTTTCACCTCAACAAATTGTAATCAAGGATCTAAAAGATCCTCAACATGTTCTTGCAACTGTAATTGTTGATGATATTACCAGGTTGCACAATTTTGACAACTTTGGGTCATCATCTTTTTCATCAGTTTTTGTTGCTCATAGCGATGACTTGAGCAAACTTTGCCATGAGCGATCTGGTCATATAAACCATCGCTCATTGCAACAACTATGTAATCAATAGATGGTGACTAGACTTCCTCTTGTTTCATGTAGAGATGGTGTTTCTGTCGGTTGTGTTCTCGACAAACATCATCAGGAAAATTTTGACAAACGTGCCTCTTTGCACACCTCGAACCCTTTGCAACTTGTTCATAGTGATTTGTGTGGTCCAATTTCTTCTCCTTATTTTTCTGGGTGCAAGTATTTGTTAACTGTCATTGATGAATTTTTTAGACATACTTGGGTTTACTTCTTAAAACTTAAGAGCGAAAATTTTGACAAGTTTTTGGCCTACAAGGCCCTTGTAGAAAAGAAATTTGGACATCAGATTCAAAGGTTAAGAACAGATAATGGAGGCGAATATGTGAACAATAATTTTACAAGTTACTACACTACACAGAGCATCCAAATGCAACACATTGTTCCATATACACCACAACAAAATGGTGTTGCTGAGAGAAAGAACCGCACATTAAAAGAAATGGCTAATTTTATGATCCAATCTAAGATATTAAGTCTAAAGTATTGGGTGGAAACCATCAATTGTGAAAATTACATAGTAAATCTCACTCCCACAAAGGCTCTTAATAATATAACATCGGAAGAAGCTTGGACTAAAATTAAACCAAATGTAAGTCACTTCTGTGTATTTGGCAGTATATCATGGGCTCACATTCCTGATGAGAAAAGGAAAGCATTGCGGCCTAAAAGTGAGAAGTGTATATTTGTTGGTTATTCTGAAAATGTCAAAGGTTATTATAAAGATGTCAAAGGTTATTTTGTTATTGGAATGAAATTATTATTAGAAGAGATGGTAAATTTGATGAAATGTTTTTAGCCTGCAAGCCTAATTCAGCGTTTGTGCCTCCTTTGTCCTGCGAGGCTAATTCAATGTTTGTGTCTTCTTCGAACTGCAAGCCATATTTGACATTTGTTTCTTATTTTGTTATGGTTTCTTCTTCAACTAATGAAAGTGAGGATGAAAATCCACCTCCACCTGCTTACCTTCCTCCAGATGAGTCCTTTGAACCTGAACCAACACCAACTCCAGCTCCACCACTTCCTAGATGGGTCCATTCAACACGAGAAGTAGTTGGTGATCTTGTCAGTGATCCTTCAGATTAGCATCAGACACATTCAAAGTTCCAACGAGCCTCTTCTCTTTTGGCTCAAGTTTCAAAGACTCATTATCTAGAGACATTTGCAGAAGCTTCAGGTCATCCAGATTGGGATACAACAATGAATGAAGAGTATCATTCTTTAATGGAAAACAATACTTGGGATCTTGTACCTCTTCCAAAAGGAAGAAAACCTGTCAGATGTAAATGGGTCTATAGAACTAAGTATGCATCAAATAGAAGTGTTGAAAGACACAAGGCTCGATTAGTTTCCAAAATATTTTCCCAACTTGAAGGAATTGACTATAATGAAACCTTTGCCCCTATATCCAAAATGAATTCCATCATCCTTGTTCTTTCCCTTGTTGCCTCACATAAATGGAAGGTCCATTAGATGGATGATAAATATACCTTCTTTCATGGATATTTGCAAGAACAAATCTACATGGAACAACCTCCTAGCTATGTCCAGAATGAATCTAGCCTTGTTTGTCACCTTAAGAAATCTATTTATGGTCTTAAGCAAGCTCCCTGAGCTTGGTATGCCAAAATGGACAACTTTATTATTGCCACTGGATTCTCTAGATGTCATTTCGATCCTAATGTCTATACCAAGAAAGTAGGAAACCATCTCATAATCCTTGTCCTTTATGTTGATGACCTTATCCTTACTGGTAGTGAATCAAAATTTTTAAACCATATGAAAACCGACCTTAAGAAGAAATTTGAAATGATAAAATTAGTCTTTTTGCACTATTTTCTTGGACTCCAAGTTTTGTAAACCAATGAAGGAATTTTTCTTTCCCAATCTAAGTATGCTTGTGACCTTATTCATCTCTTTCACATGGAATATTGTAAACCAACCCCTTCTCCATTCAAGTCTGGAGTCAAACTTGTTGCCACCTGTACTTCTCCTGAAGTTGATGCCACCTTGTACTGTCAGTTAGTTGGTATCTTCTTATACTTGACTCATACCCATTTTGATATTTCCATTGTTGTTGGTCTTGTTGCTCTGTATATGCAAACACCCCATGAAAGCCATTGGAAATCAGCTAAAAGGATACTTTGCTATGTCCGTGGTACAATTCAGTTCAGGATACATTACAATTTAGAGGGGACTCCTTTATTGGTCGGTTTCACTAATTTAGATTGGGTCAGGGACCTTGATGATCAAAAGTCTACTGCAGTTTATGTTTTCAGCCTTGGTTCAGGACCTGTCACTTGGGTCTGTAAGAAACAAAAGGCTATTGCACTTTCTTCAGCAGAAGTAGAGTACCAAGCAGTGGTAAATGCAAGTCAGGAATCCTTATGGCTTCGACATATTCTTTTAGAGTTTGGATTCCAACAACAACATCTGACCAAACTTTGGTGCGATAATCAGAGTGCCATGAAGCTCGGCAAAGACCCATTTCAACATCAGCGCAACAAACACATCAAGCTACACATGCACTTCATCAGAAATCTCATTCATGATCAAGTTATGTTATTGAAGTGCTCTTTTACTCTACATAAGATAAATTTGCAGACATTTTTACAAAGTCTCTTACAGAAGCAATTTTTTTCAAACTTCGATCTATGTTAGGAGTTCAGGAAGTTGTCATCAAGGAGGGATAGGATCTAATGCCTCCTTCCTTCTCCTATTGTGTCACTATTGTAAATCCTTCAATCCTATCCCAAGTTATTCTTATGGGGGGATGTTAGGATATTTAGACACTTAGGAGTTAGTTAAGATCTACTTGGTCTAATGTGTCTTTAGGTAAAAGTGTGTTTCTTAGTGTGTTTCTTTAGTATGCATTAGTATGCATTTGTAGTTAGGAAATATGATGACAACGATATGTTCCCGACATAGAGTGATCAGACGGTTCATATTCTCCTCAATATTAACAGGCATTGATCCATGGCTTAACACCCGATTGGTTCATGGTCTCTATTTAAATAACATGGAGGATCATTTTTTGATGATCGATTGTGAGAAACTCTCTTGTAAAATCTCTCTGTAATCTTGTTATTTTGCATTAATACGTTGCTCCAAGTGGCCACATTGGTTGTGGCCGTGGATGTTTTCCCATAGGGTTTTTACCACGTTAAAACATTTGTGTGTTGATAATTGATCTAGTTGTCTGAGAGGTTACTAAAGGTTTTCGTCTTTTGTTGGAATACATGTGTTTTCGAACACACATGCACATAGGCTATGTATAATGGAGAACATGTATGTACATGTGCTATACATAGAATAGGGCACGTACACCTCTGTAATTTTTTGAAAAAAGAAAAGGTTTGGATAAAAAAATAGGGTAAGAGAAGTTGGTAGGAACCTGGAAGGTGACCAAAGACTCAACTTGACTCAAAACACTCAGAAAATTAAAAAAGAAAATGAAAATGAAATCAAACCAATGTCTCCCACTAATACACTATAGAGACTCCCCAGTGGAGTCACAAATTATGCTATGGGGAAATCCCCCCTATATTGGATCTAAGGAATAGGCAGAGTGATAACTCCCTTAAAAGACTGACTTATCTTTAATCTACCCCAAAAGAATCTAGAATAAGTGATGAGAGAGAGGGAAGAGAAGGTTAAGAAGGGAACTTTGAATCCTTATGGTTGATGTAGACCTCTTCCACTTTTTGTTTCCTCTTAGATCACACATATCCTCCCAAAGCTGACCTATAATGGGTTAAGAATACAACACAACAACATATACAATCTCTAGTAATCACTTAAAATCCTAAATATAGATGTAAATGATCAAATAGATAAGAACATGTACACATAAAGTTCTGGGACAAAGATAATCTCTTTTATCCTTCTACAAGATGAAAGGTTACAACCTTTGCTTGTGGACACCGCTATACGAACCAAGTTCAAGATCCTTTATCGTGGCTCCAAGTGCACCAATCCCACGTATAATTTTCACAACCAACATGCCATCAAGGGAAGAAGGATGGGTTGCATAGAGAGAATGGATGGAAGGGAAAGTTGAGGCTAAAACTTAGAGCAAGATGCAAAACTTGGGCAATAAGAGGGAAATGATTTTGGAATTTTTTCTTATTCTCTTGTTCATATATCTAAATGAATCCCCTATACCTCTTTTTATATGAGAAAAAGATGTTTATTTGGTTTGGGGATGGGCTACAAGGAGTAAAATGGTTAGGAAACCCTCCATATCCCATAAACTCTGTTGGAATCGGCACAATTTTATATTTTTTGCAATTTTTGGAGGTAAACACAGGATACTTAGCATGCAACAAGCATATCTACCCATGCTAACTTGCATGTTGAAAGTGTGTGTATGCATGCTAATAATGCAGCAGGGCACATACATTATCCAAAAAGTAGTTTTTTAGAAGGAAACTTCAACAATATGTTTGGAAAAGTGGTTTTTTACGCTCTTTCCTGAAAGTATGAAGAAGAAAGGTCCATCTTTTCCTTCTCCTTCATTGTACTATATTGGCTCCATGATGTTTGCCATGAATGATTGAAAGACCCCAAAATTTCTCTCCTCATCCAACAATTGCAAGACAATTATCCAGCTTCTCCAAGGTGCTATTAGCATAATTATGAGATTTGCTACAAAGGATGTTTTTATTTAAGAAAACAGTCACAACTTAAATCCATGGTGCTTTCTGAGCTTCATGCTTCACCCACAGCCGGACAATCAAGGTTCACGAAAACATATGAACAAGTCAAACATACTTTTTTTCTAGGATTGTATGAAATAGGACGTCCACAATATTGTGGTTGAATATGATGTTTGTCAACACAACAAGGGAGAAACAATCAAGGCACCATGCACACTCCAACTGCTTTCGATTCCCCTTGATATTTGGAGGGATATTTCTATGGATTTCAATGTTGGCTTACCTAAATCAAGAAATAAGTTAGTCATCATGGTGGTAGTTAATCATCTTTCCAAATATGCTCATTTATGTGCTCTACAACACCCATTCACCGCATCCACAGTGGCTCAAATTTTCATGGATAATATCTTCAAACTTCATGACATGCCTCATTCTATTGTCTATGACATGGATACCACTTTCACCAACAATTTTTGACAAAAAATGTTCAAGCTCCAAGGCACCCAATTGCATCTCAACATTGCTATCATCCCTAGATTAATGGCCAAACTCAAGTTGTCAACAAGTGTTTGGAAACATATTTTTTTTTTTTTCATCCAAGAGACAAAATTAGTGGGCTCAGTGGTTCCCCCTAGCTGAATGGTGGTACAACACATATTACCATATAGCTACTCACATGACTCATTTTGAAGAAGTATATAGACAAAATTCACTCGTAGTTCTCTAATACATGTTAGGCGTCTCAAAGGTTCAAGAGGTTGAAAAAAATCTTACAATCCAAGAGGCCATTCTTTGTACCCTCAAAGAAAGTTTGGTCATGGTTCAGAATAGCATGAAGCAACAAGTCTATCAAGGTCATTTAGAACGTCAATTTGTTGAAGGAGCCCAGGTTTTTCTTCATCTGCAACCTTATAAGCAAGCTTCATTCAAATCTAAACATTGTCATAAACTTGCTCCCAAATTTTATGGTCCTTATACAACTCTCAAGCGAGTGGGGCCTCTGGCATACCAGTTAGCTCTGCCTAGTAATTCTAAGCTCCATCTTGTTTTTCTTGTATCATAATTAAAGAAGGTGATTGGAATTAAGTGCCAAACTCAAACCAGTCTCCTTGAGTTGGATGAAGAAGGTTCCATTTGCTTGCATCCCCAAGCAGTCTTAGACCAGCTCGAGGGTTGTCTTCATCATCGCACCATCAAGAAATTGTTAGTGTAGTGGAAAGATACAACTCTAGAAGATGCCACCTGGGAGTTGGCCACCATTTTGCAACAATTTGCTCATCTCAAGCATTGAGGACAAGGTTGTTTTTCAAGGGGGGGTGGCATGTTAGGGACCTAACCTCCCTAACCACTCACATAGGTAGAATAATATGTTTTCCATGTAATAAAGGCCAACATTAGTTAATAAGGCCTATTTAATAAATGTGAACAATTCAATATAAGAAGACCTAATAGAAGTTCTCTTTTCTAGAAAGATATTCCTTTAGAATGCTCTGTAGAAGATACAATTATTATAAATAAGAGTAGGAGACACGATAAGTCTTTTTCTTGAGATTTATTGTAATAGAGATATGCTTTATTGGAGGTTTCCCCCTCGAACATGAAAGTGAACATTGCTTTATTTCAATAAAGATATTATTGTTGGTATTTCTATTCTCAATATTTTACTCTTCCATTGATATTTGCTGAATAATTTTGTTCTTTACCGTGAGTAGCAATACACAGATTCGGTGTATAACTCAATCATTTGTAATTTTCTTCCTAGCTTAATAAAATAATCTCATTTAAATGATGATATCTGAGAGTTAATGCATTATGTTCTTGGGTATCTTTGCTATGAGTTATAGTGATCTATTCATACTCTGTTGAAGTATATTGTGAGCCTGTAGCACTTGTCCACATAATCTATTCATTTTTGGGTGTTTAATTTTCCTGTTGGTCGATTTCCTCTTTGTCGGGGCGATTTCTTGTTTGTTTGAGTCATTTCTCTATGCTTGAGCGAGTTCACTACTACCTAGGAATTTCCTTTTCACCCACAAGTCGTACGAAATCCATACAGGCTACACACAGTTTGCACATGACAAGAATTAAGTGTTGGGCAAATTTATAGATATATGGGCATTTTTGTTCATTGTTGAGCATCTAAATCTGTCCTTGCAATTTGTTATTTGTTGTGGGTGAAAAATATCTCCCCAGGACATTTTTATTTGTTATGGGTTACCAAAATAGCCTTGCAAACATTTTTCTTTTGTTGTTGAAGATCGAATCCACCCTCTAGCTATTTATTTCAATTGTTGGTCAACTCATTCGACTGGGTTTTCATTTGGTCAAATCGACCATCAAAGCATTCGATTGAGATTTCATTTGGTCGTCCCAACCATCAAGGCATTCGATCGAGATTTCATTTGGTCGACATGACCATCAAAGAATTCGACCAATATTTCATTTGGTCGGCCTGATAATAAAAGCATTCGATCGGGTTTTCATTCGGTTGGCCCGACCGTCAAAGCATTCGATTGGCCATCCATTGGGATGACTCGACTAGTGCGTGGTCGACGGGGTTATTATTTGGTCGACTTGACTATTGACTGGTATATTGTAGGAACTATAATCGATTGAGATCAAGAAAAAATATTTAAGTTTATTCCACAGAAGTATCTGTACTGGTGAGACAGATAGGCCATGGGCCTACCATTTACGGATCATCTAAGGTAAGTAATTTTTCATGAAATAAGTGAAGATGTTGAGCTTTTGTTTAAGAATTTAAATATGCCCACAGTGAACTGGATGTGTCAACTATCGTTCACAAACCAATAGTTTATAACACTTTTGATGAGTTAGAAAGTTGAATGATTGCATAATTACAATCAAGAAAACCATTTTGGTATATTGGTTATGTGTTTCCTTCAATATTCCTTGATGAAAAAGTATTCAAAAACAAAAAATTGAGGCCTAGAATGTGGCTCAAATATGACTCTACCAAATAACTTGACTCCAATCCCAAAAACTTAGTTCTCCATAAGGTTTGTTCTCATGTTATGTTCATACTTCTATAACTCAAATATAAGAGGTAATAAACCATTCAGTTGTTCGTGCCTAGAATATTCTAAACAAAATTATGTGTATAGATTGATTAAAATGATATATCATAATGAGAGTACTCAAGGTTTGATGCTTCAATGGCCATCTCCACTGGAAGGTTTGTCCTCATCCGTTTTTTCCTCATCCTTTAACAAGTGAATTTGTGGATGGAACTATATTATTGAGATCATTTAATTAGGAGTCAATGAGTCATCATCGTTGCAAAGTGTTGAGGTGATGAGCCTCTCCTACACTTTGAACTATGGATCCCATCTAAACCAATGGTTTCTAGCCTCTAATGGAATTGTACAACGGACCCACGAAATGTCTTGATTCATAACTATGCCCCTCTATTTCTTTCTAAACTAGTGGCTCTTGGAAGATTCTATTTATAGATCACCACTACAATATTCTTGAAAACTCCATTCAAAACATTAATTGGGATTGATTTAATGATGAATAGGTAATTCACAACATGCATCACACCCTCCCAACATATGTTATTCACATTTATCCCTCCTATAAGATCCTTTGAAGTATTCATTTTCTAACTAAAAACAAAAACTTATTTTTGAACAAAATAACCACCCTAATTCAACTTGGCATTCACTTCTCATTCAACTTGACATTCACTTTTCCCATGCCAAAAATATGCTAATAGTTTTATTAGGAAAGGAGTGTGGTTCTACAAGTAATATAACTTTTCTTTCTTAAATTCCAAAAATCGTTCAACAATATAACCACCCTAATTCAATATGGCATTCACTTCTCCCCCTTTGATAGTTTTATTAAGAAAAGAAACGTGGTTCTACTAATAATGTAACTTTTCTTTCCTAAATTCCCAAAAACCAAAGAAGACCCACTTAACCATCTTGCTTATAAGACTAAACTCACTAACATATGGATATACCTACTTTATCTAACCTGAAGTAATCGAGAATACCAATATTTGTTTTCTTGTTGCTTCAAGCTTAAATAAACTATATCTATCTTCCACCCATTAGAATAATAGCTTAATTAATGATGATTCCTCTTCCGTGTCTATAACCAAAATATATTTTTTCTTGCTTCACGCTAAAATAAATTATCTATCTTCTAAGCATTAAATTAAATTAACAGTATAACTAGCATAGCCACAAATTCGTGGCTGGTGAACGTTGAAAGGATGGCTTGTAAAAAGATGGCTTGCAAAACTTGAATGGTCCGGAAAGAGAAACGACCCAGAGGCAGAGGGAAGGAGTCCGCTGGAAGGAGGTAATGTGTCCAAAACGTGGTTGGTGAAGGCCAAAAATTTAGGTTGGCCTAGAAAATGAAACCCTAATCACTCACTTATACGTGGCAATCAGCTAGCCACCATAGTAAATTTTAAATATGATTAAGTAAAAATAAAAAAATAAACATGTAAACTGATGTCTTATAATAGTGAGGAAGTTAGTGGTTGAAATCTCAACCATTGATTTATTGGGACTACTAAGAATATTCCATCAATATTTAATCTTGTCCATACAAAACTGATTAAGCACTAAAAACCAATTAAATGTGCCCATGATCAATAAGTGTACACCTTTCGAGTAATTAATGTAAATTATATATATCTGTGACCCATTATAATAAAAATATAATTAACAAAATATATTCCAATCACATCACTAAGTAGAATACTTGGCCCGTGATAACTGGTAAAAACACATGTCCACATATAATTGACTCTGAATTTTTTAATATCCGGTTGTGACTCTGTACAATAAGAATATAATTAACAAAATATATCCCAATCACATCATTGAGTAGAATTATTATTGGGGGTTGCTAAGAGTTTTTTTTGCAGGAAAATGGTGATGTAAATTTGATAAAATAACTATTATTTATTGTATAAATTGTATTTCTGGATGTATAAATAGATTCAGTTTGATGAAAAAAACCTCATTCGGATTATACAAATTTAACCACTCAAATCTGCAAATCCAATTATTCATCATCAAATTTCGGGCAAAATCAAACGAAAAAAGTTAAAAAAAACCCTCCAAAAACATTAAGACTACTCCAAATTCTTGGCCCATAACAACTTAGTCAAAAACGCATTTACACATATAATTGACTCTGAATTTTTGAATATCCGGTTATCAGTTATAATTGACCCTGAATTCCTGACTATCCCGGTTTTCATGAAGTCTTTAATATCTTGAATATCCCGGTTATCATGAATTCTCGTACCTGATCGTGAAGTCTCCAATATCTTGAATATCCCGGCTATCATGAATATCCGGAAATTCGGGATATTCTCCGAGAATTCATGCAACCGGAACCGGCGTGCGGGATATTTATATGGCTAGCGATATCCCCGTCTACGCAGCATTGAATGCTGCGGCGGGTGGTGTATATGCCAGTTGGATTTTAGATCCGACGGCATATACAGCACCAGTCGCAGCATTCAATGCTGTGCAGGTGGATATTGGCCACCCAATTATATGTAGATATGCGTGTTTAATTAAGTTATCGTGTGCGTGGGGTAAATTATCACACTACTTAGTAATATATATTTAATCAAAATGCTTGGGTACAAGAAATTAAAAGAGGTAACTTTCCGCATATCACATGTTGTTACGAAGATTTTTTTACCAAAATAATATAATTATCACATCCACAAAATTGTGGTTGATAAATGTGGGAAGGCATATTTAATTTATTAAATTAAATCTAACTTGAACATAAATAACATAAACTTTAATTAGGGTTTGTAAATAAAATTTGATATATCAGTTCATTGTGACTGTGCTAATGCTAGTAGTCGTTAATAATCGATAATAATGCTGCCAATAATGTACAACACCCCAAAAATATTCCTGGAACTATGTAAATGCAACAAGAAAAATCAATATTATGAGATTTTATTATCTCTAAATTTAAACATATACACAAATATTATATTCTATTAATTACCTTGAGACAGACATAATGCTAGCAAAGTTAATAATACTGCCAATAATGTACAGCACCCCAAACATATCCCCCGATTTCTGTAAATACAACAAGAAAAATCAATATTATGAGATTTTATTATTATCTCTAAATCTAAACTTATACACAAATATTATATTCTATTAATTACTTTGAAGCAGGCATGTCCTCAAGGGACAAGGGCCAAATTGAATTTCCCCAGAAAGAGTCAACCTCCAGGATCATCTTGATCTGAACGCCCTGAAGGAGGAAAACACATTCAAATTGCATCCACAAATGGGTTCATGATAAACCACTTTTATAAAGTGGTTCGCGCAAATCGGTTCATGATCAATACAGGATATCTACTTGCTCCTCATTATCAATTGTGGCTCCAGAAAGGGATTTCTTTTGGGTTGTGTCCAATCCATAAAAACTGTATATGACATGTGAAATAAAACTTGAGGGCGTTAAGTGTAAGTTAGGATCCAGGATATCTACTTGCTCCTCATTATCAATTGTGGCTCCAGAAAGGGATTTCTTTTGGGTTGTGTCCAATCCATAAAAACTGTATATAACATGTGAAATAAAACTTGAGGGCGTTAAGTGTAAGTTAGGATCCGAATGAAGAAGTGTAATTTTAGGGTTTAATAAGGTTTCAAAAAATTAAAAATGTCAGGGAAGCAAATGCTTCATGCATTTCATGCATGCATGCTGAGAGGCCCGAGCTCGCATGCATCCATATAAAAATCAGAATATAAAATTGTAAAACCCAAATTTGTGGTCACTAAACCTAAATCATATCAAATATAAAACCTTAAAAACTAAATCCCTCATCACTAAACCTAAATCATATCAAATATAAAACTAACATAAATCAGTAAAACCTAAATCTCTCCTGAGTTAACCTAAATCATATCAAAGATACAAATCATAGATGAGAGGATGAGTCTATTGGAAATTTAGATCAGTCACTTTGATTCCTCTACCAAAAATTTGATATTTATGTTTGATGGATATACTGGACATTACAATACATATCATGAAAAATTTCAATGTAAATTAGGTTTAGGGAAACCAATTCCAGAAATTTTACCTCGTCGTGCTTGATTCTTTGCTCACTTAGTATTCTTCCCACTCCAATATGCTAAAAACACTGATCACTGATTGTGCTCCAATTAATCGAATCAATCCACAACCATTTACAATCGCAGTATCTCTAGATTGTGTTCCAATACATCTGTTCGATCTGCAACTGTTTACCGTAATAGTATGGATATTGATTACTAATTGTGCTTCAATGTATCAAATCAATCCATAATCATTTACAATACCAGTATCTCTAGATTATGCTCCAATGCATCTGCGTTTACCATAATAGTATAAATATTGTATGTGTAGGTATATGATCACAAAACTACTGCCATGATATGAAACGCCAACCAATATTAACTTTAAATTGAACACAGTAAATATATGTAGGTATATGATCACAAAAAGGCGGCGATAATATAATTCTAAATTGAACGCAAGTTAAATGGAATTGAACGCAAGTTAAACGGTTCACATTTCATAAAAACTAACGCACAATATTGTTATGATATATGCAATCCGTGGTAGAAAGGTTGAATGAATATTAATCTTTATTAATCATGTAAACGTGGTAATCATATGACTAGACAGTGATTTATTAATATGATTAGGTAAATATGAAAAAGTAAATAGGTTAACCGATGCATTTATAAATGCAAAGAAGTTATGAGCATTAAATCTCATTCATTGATTTGGAAGGACTACCAAAAATATGCCAACGTCTTCAATGTACCCATTATGAATAAGTATAGGCCTTTCGGCGTAATTAAAAAAACTGTCACCAATAGGATATACTCCCTGTAATTTAGAGTCAAACCACAGCTCAGTGGACAGTGATCCACAGCCCGTGATGGATATGGGCCCACGAGGTATTTCGGGGAAGCAACACCTTTTTTGGCTTCTGGTAGAAATTAATGGAACATTACATTTCAGTATTATGTAATCATCTGCATTAGGGTTTGTAACTGTATGCAATAGTGTTTGTAACTATATGATTCTCTGCCTTCCTCTCAGCTTAGAGATTGATAACACCACCTCCAACGCCATACCAATGGAGTCGTCGCCTTCTTCTCTATCTATCGTAGCTGAGGCTCCCGGTATTGTCAGGATCTACGAAGACGGAACGGTTGACCGCTTGATCGACTCGAGTACTGTTCCCCCTTCTTCACAGCTCGGTGATGAATCCAGGGAAGGAGTGGCATCCAAGGACGTGGTCATTGATCCTCAAACAGGCGTCTTCGTTCGTGTCTTCCTCCCTCGCCTGGATGGAAAACAAAAAGTTCCGGTACTTGTGTACTTTCACGGAGGGGCTTTCTGTATCGGATCAGCTGTCTCGCCAATTTATCACAACTATGTTAATGAAGTGGCTTCAGAGGCCAAGGTGATATGTCTGTCGGTGGAGTACAGAAAAGTGCCCGAGCATCGCCTCCCCGCGGCTTATGACGATGGTTTCGGTGTCCTTCAATGGCTCAACCGCCAAGCAGAGGCAGCGGAGGGGGCGCCCGTCGATCCGTGGCTCGCTTCCCACGCAGATTTCAGCAACGTGTTCTTGGCAGGTGACAGCGCTGGAGGCAACATCGTGCATCAGGTGGGCATCCTTGCGAGTGGGAGGAATTGGGATGGGCTGTGTTTACAAGGGGCCATTCTGGTTCACCCCGCCTTTGGCGGAAAAGAACTAATTGGCCGCGAAGTGGGGCCAGAGGCGGAGTTGCAGAATTTTAGTAAGTTTTCGGATGCAATATGGGGCATCACTCTCCCTGCAGGGGCGGACAAAGACCACCCTTTCTCCAACCCAGTTGGACCCCGTTCTCCTGCTCTGTCAACTCTGGCGTATGGACGAATCCTCGTATTTGTGGCAGAGAAGGATCTGCTGAGAGATCGCGCTGTTTTGTATTACGAAGCGTTAAAGAAGGCGGGCAAAGATGCCGATTTGGTTATGGCGGAAGGCGAAGACCACGTCTTTCATCTCTTCAATCCGAAATCTGGGAATGCTTCTCTCATGTTGAAACGCATTTCGGAGTTCATGCATCCCTCCCCCTCGAACCCTACCCAGAATCTTTCCGTATGAACATCAAGGCAAAATATTTGTAGCTTTTGGGTATATACAGTTTCGTCGTGGGAACTAAAGGCTACAGGGTAATAGCTCTACCATGGAGCGGAAATTGAAGATATTGGGAAGCGTTATTATGCAGATAATGATATTTTTGTGTTTCTGTTTGTGATGATTTTCATAAAAGTGCAATGTTTCTCCGTAGGAGTGGAAGATCAATAATAGTTCATTAGTTCTGAGTTGTTAAAAATAAATCCAAAAACCAGATAATTTAATTGAATAATGATTTTTAAAATGTGCAAGGAGTATTGAACATTCTTAATGGGAATCTTTTATTTTTATATAGGAAAAAAACTAACAATGAATATGCTCATGTTATAATTAATTAATTATTATATTARTAAAGATACCAYTTATTATTAGCACAGCCATATAATTGTGGTTGATCAACGTCGAAAGGTTGATAAGATGAAAAGAATCCTTAAAAGAATATATTAAATTTTATTATTGATTAACAAATAAACGGTTGAGCTTCATTTATTTGGTGTTAATATTTTAATTTCTGTTAATCACTTAGGTGGCAATCAGTTAGCTATCAAAGTAATTTTTAAATATGATTAGGTAAATGTAAAAAGGTAAACACATAAACGGATGTCTTTATAATAGCTAGGAAGTTAATGATTGAAATCACAACCATTTATTTAGTGTGACTATTAAGAATATTCCAGCCATATTTAATCCTGTCCATAGAAAACTTATTAAGCACTAAACCCCTATTAAATCTGCCCATTGTCAATAAGTATACGCCTTTGGCGTAATGAATGAAAGGTTATTTTTATCTAATTTAAGAAACAAATATAACAAAAACAATTTTTTCATGTTAATTTTTTTAAGTATATTTTTATATATATATGGATTTAATGGTTAAGAACATGTGTTTCCTCCTATAAAGTTATCCATTCAAATTTAGAGAAGTAAGATATATACACCTTTCAAATCAATAGAAGGAGTCGCTTGTCTTAAAAACATTTGGTGTGTGTCATGACCTTAAAATTATGGAGTATGGACCATAATTTAGGCCTTATGTTCTAAATCATACTCACCATATAATGAATTAACACATTATTACCCAAATAGATTGTGCAAAATAAAAAATTATTACCCTAATCACACTATGACCCTAACATGACCTTAATCACATTATGACCCTAATATAACTCCTGGCATAGTGACTTGTACCCTTTCACAATCTAAGTTGTAGCCTAAAACACATTAAATTAATATACATCTTCTTAGCACACAAATAAATACTAATAAAATACAAACTATCTAAAAACAAAATTGTACCCATTAATATACTAATAAACTAACACATTAAATTGCAATCCCTAACATGATAAACTTAAAACATACACACACATACCCCTTAATACACCAAATACTTAAAACTCTAACCCTATACTATTAATATAATAATTCATACAACTTGAAAAACTAACACACATAACCACTAAGTCATACAATAGATACCCCCTAATGTATATCCCTAACACACTAATGTATATCCCTTGACACACTAGTACCCATAAACACATTAAATACATATATATCCTAACACACTAATAGGTACGAGTAAAACGCTAACTTGTACCTCGTAAAACGTGAAAAACCTACCCCTTGATACACTAACCTGCTAATAAAATGAAATTCAGCTCCTAACATATGACGACCACAAACACACTAACACATACCCCCTAATACATTAAAACTTTAAAACGCTAACGAGTACCCCCTAATACATTAAACCTTTAAAACACTAACGCATACCCCCTAATACATTAAACCTTTAAAACGCTAATGAACGCATATCCCCTAATACAATAAACCTTTAAAATGCTAACGCGTACCCCCTAATACATTAAAGCTTTAAAACGCTAAATCAACACACTAATTATCATATCTCAGAACACAGTAATTGATACGTCTTAACACTAAACTACTTTATATAATTGATAATGCACTAAATCAACACTATTCTAGACATAGTTAGTGTTGCATATGCTGACATAAATAAATTACATTTTGCTTCAATAGATTGATTTCATTTTCTTCCTTTATTTTAGATCTATGGCTATATTTTAATTCTTGAGCTAGAGTCTCCTCTATGGTGTTAAGAGTTGAAATATGTAACTCCTAGAATCTAACCACTATCTTATTAATCCACTAAGCCAATAATTAATAACCATCTAACCAACTAACCCTTATGTTAGAAATCTCACTCACCATAATCAATTAACACATTATTATCCCTAATAGATTATGTAACCTAAAAAATTATTACCCTACTCATAGTATAACCCCTAACATACCTCCTATCACAATAAAATGTACTCTTTAATAGTCTAACATGTATTGTGAAGCATATTAAATGCATATACTTCCTAACACATTAATAGATACCAATTAAAAAATCATTTCTACCCCATAACATGCTATGACCTAACAAATTGATGTGTACTACACTAATCCCCTAAGATTATACAACCCCAAACACTCTAACACATATCTCCTAATACACTAAACCATTAAAATATTAACTCATATACCCTTAATATACTAATTCATAGCCACCAACACAACAACCTTGTAACAGACTAACACATTTCCTGTAACACACTAATTCATACCTCTAAACACACTAACCTATACCCCTAGCACACTAATCCATATTACTTGACTTCATGACTGAAGACACAGACCTATACCCCTTAACACACTTGTACCCTAAATCACATTAAATGCATATGCATCCCAACACATTAGTAGATATCAGTAAAAGTTAACTTGTATCCATAATATACTAACTACCTATGAAAATAATTTAAGTTACAATACCCCTTACTATACTAACCCCTTAACACGTTGAATTTCACCCTGTAATATGTTATGAAACAAAATAACACATACTTCCTAATACACTAAACCGTTAAAACACTAATCCATATACCCTAAACATACCAACTCATAACCTTTGAAACACTAACCCATGCCACCTAGTAGACATAACCACTAAGCCACACATCCTAACCATACCTCCTAATACTCTAACTCATACCCACCAACACACTAATGTGTATCCGCTAACACATTAATTCATAAGTCCTAACACATAATTATTTTATATAGATGAGATAATATAAAATTACATCTTTCTGCATCAAATTGGTGTTATTTCAGGCACAATTAGCACCATATATAGTGTCCTAAATCAACCAAATTTTGACTTCAAAATTTGACCTTATTTTCTTCCTTTATTTTATATCAATGGCCAAAATTTGACCTTATTTTCTTCCTTTATTTTATATCAATGGCCATATTTCTATTCTTGAGTCATGGATCGTTTACGGTGTTAAGAGTCAAACCATCTAACCCATAAAACATAACCACTATCTTATTAATCAATTAAACCAATAACTAATAATTGTCTAATCGACTAACTATTGTGTTATAAATCTCCTTTAACATAATGAATTGACACATTATTACTGGGAATAGATTGTGTAACCTACAAAAGAATTATCATAAGATTGTGTAAACTACAAAAGAATTATCATAATCACATTACGACCCCTAACATATACGTTATTGTGTTAACACAATAACATGTACCCTTTAACAATCTAACTTATACCATGTACCCTTTAACAATCTAACTTATACCGTAAAACATATTAAATGCATATAACTCCTAACACACTAATAAATACTAGTAAAACATTAATTTGCACCCCATAACACACTACTGCCTTAAAAATAAATAATGTGTATCCCTTAACACACTAACCGCTTAACACATAAAATTGCAACCCCTAACATGATACGACCCCAAACACAATAACACATGCCCCTAATACACTAAATCCCCAAACACAATAACACATGCTCCTAATACACTAAATCCCCAAACACAATAACACATGCTCCTAATACACTAAATCCCCAAACACAATAACACATATACCCTTAGTATCCTAACTCATATCCCTTGGAAAACTAATCCATACCCCCTAACACACATAACCACTAAGCTACTCACACTAACACAATATCCTTATAACACACTATGTACACATAACCACTAAGCTACCACACAAACCTATACCCCTTAACAATCTAACCCATATTACATGACCTATGTGACCTAATACAATGGCCTATACCACTTGACACACTTTTAAATTAAATCCATATACATCAATCATAACACACTAAGAGACAGTAGTAAAACACTAACGTGTACAACATAACAAAATAATTACCTAACAAACTAACTTGTACCCCTTAATGCACTAACCCCCTAAGATATTGAATTGTGACCCCAACAAGCTATGACCCCAAAAAGCTAATACATATCCCTTAATACACTAAAATCTTAAAACACTAATTTGTATATCCTTAATATACTAACTCATACTCCTCACAAAACTAATCCACAA
>JASDQU010101758.1:456526-504947 GCA_032191745.1 Picea mariana | reverse complement strand
CATAAACACTAAGCCATACACTTGTTGTAACAAGCATCAACACCTCCCTATTTCTTGTTTTTTCACTCATAAAATTAAAAAAAAAAAACCTTGAAAATGGGACCCCCCCTTTGTTTTAATTCTACCTCAACTTCTTGATCTGAGATAAAACCTACTCATGCCCCTCTGATGAAATTTGTTTTATCTTGCAAGTCTGTTTTGGTTTCTATTTTTTACACTTAAACATTTCTAAGGAACAAATTTTGATGAAATTGTTATATCTTTCAAGTCTGGTTTGGTTTCTATTTTTTACACTTAAACATTCTAAGGAACACATTTCGATAATTGGAGGAGTTCCCATGAACTATGTCGATACACTGGAGGAGTTCACGTGGTTTTCTTCGATACGCCCCTATAGAGTTCCTCCCAGCTACTCTCATATGCAGGCTCTGTTGTTGGTCAAGTTTTTGACATTGTCTCTAGTACAACTATAAGCTTTCCTACCTTCATCTCCTATATCATCGACAAAATCCCTTCCAACTATACTAGTACACTGACCTCCTTACCAATAGACTTACCATCGTCTTCTCTGGTACAATCAGAATATTTACTATGAACTCTATTGGTATGACCAGAGCAGTTCCCAACTATATCGTCAATGAGCCCAAACTTAATAGCGATGCCATTCCACGAATCTCGCCAATATCTAAAAACCCAAGCCTAATAGGTTATAAAGAATTTTTTTGGTGTTTCATTTCCTCATTCTACGTTTCATAGCTCATTGCCGAGAGGAGGAGAAGTGATATTTTCATGTGCATGAAGAAAATCCCCAGGAAGCACCTCTCCCATCTTCAAACTCCTTACCTATCCACGTGTCATCAAGGCCAGGTAGGATTCTTTCCACGCCACTACTTTTTTTCCATTTCATCATTGGTTTAATTTGAAATGGAAACCCTATGGAGTGGATCCACCATATAACCACCCATTCTTTACTCTTCATTTCTCTTTTCCTCACCGCTTGTGATGCCAAAACTAGTGGAAATCCCAACTCTACGATAGCCTTATTCTTTCCCCTCATTTCTTATCTGTGCCATAACCCGCCTCCCTCTATCCCTAAACCTAATCTGACCACTTCTCACGCTCTTTCTTTGGAATTATTCAACTCCCCTCTTTCCAAGTACCCTCACCATTAATCAAGCTCTTGTGTCTTCCTTTATTTTACATCGATAGAAGCCCTAACTCAGACCATAGAAATTGAATGGGTGGATATAGAACCACATTGTAACCCTTGGCCTTCTCGAGCCCAAGCCTGTAGAAAATATTCTTCTAGATCGATCATGGTTGAGCATAAATCCAAGGCCCTATCTTCAAGCCAAACTTAACTTTTGGCCCATTCCTCTGAATCCCTAGCCGCCTGCGCATTCCTTGCTGAAACAATTAGTCATTTTTGGAATCAATGATCAAGTGAAAAAGTTGTGGACAAATTCGTCGACACTTACCATAGCCTTATGACAAATTTATTACTAACTTCTTCGACATACATCGACATATTTGCTAAGATTGAAACTGAAACCTTCATTTACTCACCAGAAAAGTTGTTATGAATTACTACGGTACAAGTCTCCTTCATTGATGAAATTATCGAAAACTTCTCTGGTATAAACATTCTGATATCAGAACAATTAACCCAAACATATTCAGTTCATTAGAAAACCTAGCACCAATGTCGTTGGTACACACTGGTCATTTTCGCACTAACTCATATTATACATAGCTTTAGGCATCGACGCACTTCATAATATCCTGACTCACCCCTTCTCTCCTTGGGGTTGCTCGACCTCCCGATCAAGGATATTTAAGCACTTGAGCTAGATTATCTCCTCAAGACCTTTCTAGACCCAAATTGAATTAACATAGGCCCTTTTATCCCCTTAGGCACAGGTCGTATGGTACTCGCGGACCACTTTCCTTAGCACTTTTCAAATTTTAAAATTTCGGTCACTAGCTCCTTTCCACTAGCCATTCTCCACATGCAACCTTGGGTTATGATCCAGGGATTAATCTCCTGGGCGCTTCCTAACTTCAGGTTTCGGTGTTTTGGGACACGCCTACCTGCCTTTTCCGCTAAAGTTTGTGGATCTCCACCACGTATCCTCGCTTCAACCAACGACTAAGATTTAATTTGCCTCTTCGTGGAAATTGTTATCTGCTGGGCGCAAATTCTCTGAAGTTCTTCATTCCCAAACCTTACTTATCCGTCGCCACGTATCCATCTTCCAACCAACAGATAGGATCCCTTTGCAGCTTCAGACTTCGACGATTTTCACCCTTCTACACTCCAAATCCTTTGAATCATAAACTTATGAAGGAACTCATGGCTAACCACCGCGCAACTCTCCTAGATATGATGGTCTAGGACAATTCCACTTCCTCCTAAAGGGATCTTGATCATTAATTTGAAAAACCTTAAAGGGCTCCTCCCTTTTAAAGAATTCTCGTCGCTATCTCTTTTGAGCTTGTTCCTCCTTTAAACCTTAAACTCTTTAGAGGGTTTTCTTCGACACTTATTCAGATTTTGGATCTGTACATGCCTTGCAACAGATCTTCATACACACTTCTGCGAGTTATTTCTCGAACTACTCCTCCTGATCTTTTGAGTCAAAGACTCTGTCAAAGAACTCCTTGCAGATGATATGCACACTTTGCACACAAATTCCACATCATCTCTCTTGAGCTATGAATCGAATCAGACTCTGTCAACGCACTCCTTGCATAAGCTCGTGGACGAGAAACAAGTGAATCTAATCTAATGTTTCATAGATTCATACAGTTCACCATGAATTAACGCATTCAACACTGGAACTCATGCATTCATCAGTGTAATTCACACATGCCTGAATACCCAAAATAACAGAGAGTATAACATAAAAAAAAAATCTACCATTCACTCAAATAGACAACAATAGAGACACCACACATTTGGGTCAATATTTCTTTGTTATCTTCATTCAAATGTACCTAAGCTATATCAACATTCAACAGTTTCTAACTAACTTGCATCTATAACATTATTCAGCTAATTTGCAGCTATCATCATATTCAGCCACCTCATTTGGGCATACAACACCTCTACTTATACCAGAGGGCTCATAGGCTCCCCATCGATTACCTATCTTGTCGAAATAAAAGCTAACAACTACTTAAGCGATGCTACATTAAAATTCTGAGACAAACAGATAAGAGCGAAAGCTCCAGATCTGTACCGAAACCAACTACTTTAAAGGAAAATCCAATCTCCCCCGATCTCACGCGATTTTTCAGCCTCTGAATATTAAATATCTCTTTAATTCACAATCCATTCAAAAGGTTTACAGGATATGCTAGCTTTTAAAATTCAAAAATAAATCAAAAGGCACACCAGGGTGCTGAGTTATCTCTCCATGTGTGCTTTGTCAACGGTGCTCCTGCATCATACTCCTCTGACAACAATTCATGGACTCCTGTCCATAAGATCCTGCACTGACTTTCGATGCTTCTTGATATCAAATTCATTTACCCAACTGGCATCTTCTATTGGGTGTCCTTTCCACTTTACCAAATATTCTATATACGTTTTCTTCTGGTCTTCTTACTAATCCTCTGATCAATGATCTTCTCCATCTGTGAATTTTTCGTTATAGGCATCTACTTCTCCCAATGAATCTCTTTCTGATCCGGATTATTTTGTGTCATCTTCCCTGTAAGGGTACATGTATGAAACATTAAATATGGGTGATATACCCACATCCTCTGGCATCTCTATCTCATAAGCATTGGCACCAAATTTCTTTAGGATCTTGCATGGTCCTATCTTCTTCAGCTTCAGTTTGTTATATGTTCCTCTTGGGAACCTTTCCTTCCTGAGATGTGCTAAAACTTGATCTCGTACTTCAAATTGAATTTCTCTCCTATGTTGGTCAACTCTGCATTTATACTCTTTGCTACTGCTCCTTGGTCTAATTATGGAGCTTCTGCATTTTTGCGGAAAAGTCTTCTACTCCAGCGCTTTTGAATTCACTTTGTTCCAGATCTCTCAATTCTAATACTCCTCTTGGATTAATCCCATACACTACCTGGAATGGGATCCTTCATGTGCTTCTCTTTGGTGAGTCATTATATGCAAACTCTACTTGTGACAAAATTTGATCCCACTGGCTATGATGTTTAGTGACCAAACTTCTCAACAAATTTCGTAAACTCTGATTTACCATCTCAGTCTATCCATCCGTTTGAGGGTGATATGCTGAACTAAAATACAATTATGTCCCCATCTTCTTCCATAACGTTCTCCAGAAATTACCAACAAATTTAGTGTCCCTATATGATACAATACTCTTGGGCAACCCATGAAGTCTCACAACTTCTTTGAAAAACAAATTTTCAATGTGTGTTGCATCACTAGTCTTCTGGCATGGTATAAAGTGTGCCATCTTTGAGAATCTATCAACTAAAAAAAATATGGAATCACTTCCCCTTTGGGTTCTTGGCAACCCCAACAAAAAATCCATGCTTATTGCATCCCAAGGCCTATCTGGAATGGGCAATGGCTGATACAATCCCGTGTTCTGTTTCTTTCCTTTTGCATACTAGAAAATCTTACATTTGTTTAGAGAATTCTTCACCTCTGCTCTCATACCTAGCCAATGGTATGAATTGTTCAACTGTGAAAATGTCTTTTCATGGCCAAAATGTCCTGCTAGGCCTCCACTATGTTTTTCCTTTAGCAAATTTTCTCTCATTGAACACTTTGGTATGCACAACTGGAAACCTTTAAACACCAATCCATCTTGAATCATATAGTTTGTCCACTGAATTTTGTATATGAGAACAAGGTTCACACATGCTTCACATGCCTCTTTAAAATATGGATCATCACAATACATCTCCTTAAGGTGTTCAAACCCTATGGTCTTCACTTGAAATTCCTGCAGAATCAGAAATCTCCTGCTCAATGCATCAACAAATTTTTTAGCATTACTAGAAATATGTATAAGGACAAAATTGAAATTTTCCATAAAATCTATCCCCTTAGCATGTCTTTGATTTAACTTCTCCTGTCTGGTTATGAATTGTAAATCCTGATTATCGCTATACAAAACAAATTATTTTGGAGCAAGGTAGTGCCTCTAATCCTTCAAGTCTTGAATTATTGCATAAAATTCCTTATCATATGTGGAGTACTTATTCTTAGTGTCATTCAGCTTCTCACTAAAATATGCAACAAGCCTATTATCTTGGCTCAAGACTACTCCAATTGCAACTCCACTAGCATCACACCTTACTTGAAATGTCTTCCCAAAATTTGGAAAGACCAGAATTGGTTGTTCTTTTATATTCTCCTTCAATATATTGAAATTTTCCTCAACCTCTTCTGTCCACTTAAAAGACTTGTGCCTCTTCTTCACTGTATCCAATATTGGTGCACAAATTCTAGTGAAATTTCTAATGAACTTCCTATAGAAACATGTTAATCCATGGAAGCTTCTCACCTCAAATATGCTTCTTGGTGATGGCCATTCTTTGATTTATCTCACCTTTTCTGGATCCATCTTCAATTCATTTGAAGAGATCACAAAACCCAAATAAATGAGTTTTGTATTCATAAAAGAGTACTTCTTCAGATTTATCATCAACTTCTCATGCTACAATCTTCTCATCACTAATTTCAGATGTCTCAAATGCTCTTCTTCAATTTTACTGAATACCAATATATCATCCAGATATACAATCATAAACTTACTAATGAAATCCTTCAATACCTCGTTCATCAATCTCATAAAAGTACTTGGGGAATTTGTCAACACAAATGGCATAACAAGCCACTCATACAACCCTTCACTTGTCTTGAAGACTGTTTTCTACTCATCACCTTCTCTCATCCTTATCTGGTGATATCCACTTTTCAAATCTATTTTTGAAAAAAAAAATTCTCCACTTAAACAATCCATTAAGTCATCAATCCTTGGAAAAGGAAATATGTACCCGATGGTGATCTTGTTTATGGCTCTTGAGTCTATACACATTCTCCATCCTCCATCCTTCTTCAAACTCAATACAGTTGGTACTACGCATGGACTCAAGCTTTCTCTGACCAAATTCTTGTCTAATAAATCCTGGACTTGTCTCTTTACCTCCTCATTCTCTTGAGGTGTCAATTAGTATGCTACTTTGTTCGACAGGCTTGATCCTGGTATTAGATCAATGTGATGGTTGATACTCCTGATGGGTGGGAATAAATTAGGCAACTCATCCATTACTATGTCAACAAAATTCTCTAATAGATCCTGAACTTATTCAGGCAGATAATCCATAGAAGTAATTGTAAGGATGACTCTATGTTTCCTCACTACAACAAACTGCATCTCCTGTTCCTTCTTGACTTCACTCAAGAGTTCCTTCCCACTCATGAGAAGTATACTTGTGCTGGTTTTTTCCTTTAAATTCTTCTCCTCTATTGGCAGCAACATGTGTTTACTACCATTCTTCTCGAAAGTATAAGTATTTTTTCTCCCATCATGAATGACATTCCTGTCAAATTTCCATGGTCTCCCCAAAAATACATGACATACATCCATGGGAATCACATCACACAAAATCTCATCTCTATATCCTCCTGTTTTAAATTCAACGAGGCATTGTTTAGTTACCATTACTTGGTGTCCTTTCTACAACCATGAGACTTTATATGTCTTTGGATGTGCAGTTGCCTCAAGCTCCAATTTCTCCACCATCTCTATGGATACTAAATTATCAGTGCTCCCACTGTCAATTATCACTTTGCATACCCTATCTTTAGTCTTGCAAGCAGTCCTAAATAAATTATTTCTCTACACTGGATTTTCAACCTCTCGCTCTGGCTTCAAGAGAACCATCTTCAACATCGAAGATTTTCCATCTTCTGCACCTTCTTCTTCAACATTCAGCTTCTTCGCTTCCGAAATGTGAGCTTCACCTCCTTCTTTATTTTTCTCGAGACATTCCCAAGACATGTGTCATGTATTTCCACAGGAATACCACCTTACCTCTTCTCCTCTACCTCTTCCTCTTCCACCACTCTGTCTCCCTCAGGAACTTCCTCCTTTTTCTGAGTGACTATGCAGTTTTTCAGTCTCACCCTTGGGATTTTGTGACTTGTCTAAGACAATTCCCTTACCTCTATTTGGAATTCTTTCTCTACTTTGCTAGCTCTATTTTTCGGCCAAATTCTCTTATGCCTTCAATGAAATATGATAAGCCTCCTCTATTGTCCTCACTGTCATCATGTTGATTTCATCCTCAATCTCATATCTCAAGCCATTTATATACCTGGCAAATTTTTCATTATCTTTCTCCATCTGTCCAGTCCTAATGTTCATCTTGTAAAACTCCTCTGTGTACTCTTTCACTGTTAACCCCTTCCGCCTCAGGTTCTGCGACTTCCTGAATAGATTTATCTGATAGTCCTTGGGTATGAACTTAGCCTTCATCTTGGCTACCATTCTGTCCCAATTATTGATCTTTTGCTTACCTTTGCTTCTACTGTCATCCTGCAGTTCATCCCACCACAGTGTTGCATGTCCTTTTAACCTGGTGACAACATGCCTGACCTTCTTCTCCTCATCGACATCTTAATAGTCAAAATACTTATACATGGATCTTATCCAATCCAACAATTCTTTAGCATCTAGATTGCCTTCATACATCGATATATCTATCTTTTCTCTTGCTCCCAATTTGACAATCGCTTTCACCAAGCATTCCTCGGCAACGTCTTCCCCTACAACTTCTTCAACCTCTGTTTCTTCTCTTTCTGCATCACTAACATTTCCAACATCAGGTTCTCTCCTTTGTGCTATCTCCATTTCATCCAACTTTGCATGAATTTCTCTCATTTCTCTTTCTACAACTCAACTTGCTACAGGTGGCTATGCACGTCTTCTAGGCGGAATTGTGATGAAATTTTCTCCACTCACACATAATACAATTTGAGCTCTTTAGGCTCTGATACCACTTGACGCAGACACCCCCCTTCTCTCCTAGGGGCTGCTCGACCTCCCAGTCAAGGATCTTTAAGCACCTCAGTTGGATTATCTCCTCGAGACCTTGTTGGCCACAAATTGAATTAACACAATCCCTTTTATCCCCTTAAGCACAGGTCGTATGTTATCAGATGTTCGACAACACATGTATTCCAATAGAGGATGAACACCTTTAGTAACCACTCACACAACCACATCAAATATCAACACACTAATGTTTTGACATGGTAAAACCCCTATGGAGAAACATCCACGGCCACAGCCAACATGGCCACTTGGAGCAGTTTATTAATACAAAAGAAAAAGATTATAGAGATATTTTACAACAGAGTTTCTCACAATCGATCATCGACAAATGACCCTCCATTCTCTTTATATAGAGATCATGGACCAATCAGGTGTTAAGCCACAGATCAATGGCCATTAATATCGAGGAGAATATGAACTGTCGGATCACTCTATGTCGGGAACATATCATGACTGTCGGATTTCCTAACTACAAATGCATACCAATGCATACTAAATAAACACACTAAGAAACACACTTTTACCTAACGACACATTAGACCAAGTAGATCTTAACTAACTCCTAAGTATGTAAATATCCTAACATCCCCCCTTAAGAGTAACTTAAGATAGTATTGAAGTATTTTCAATAGTGACACAATAGGAGAAGGAAGGAGGCATTAGAGCCTATCCCCCCTTAATGAAAAATTTATGAACTCCTAACATAGATCAAAGTTTGGAAAACTTCGCTTCTGTAAGAGACTTTGTGAAAATGTTTGCAACTTTATCTTCTATAGGGAAAAAGAGAACTTAAATAACTTGATCATGAATGAGCTTTATGATGAAGTGCATGTGTAGCTTGATGTGCTTGTTGCGATGATGTTGAACTGGGCCTTTGACGAGCTTGATGGCACTCTGATTGTCACACCAAAGGATGGTTGGATGTTACTACTGAAATCAAAACTCTGAAAGGATTTGTTGAAGCCACAAGGATTCCTGACTTTCATTTACCACTGCTTGGTACTCTTCTTTTGCCAAACAAAGTGAAATAGTATGTTGTTTCTTACAGGCGCAAGTGACAGGTCCTAAACCAAGGCTGAAAACATAACTTGTAGTAGACTTCAGATCATCAAGGTCGCCGACCTAATATGAATCAGTGAAACCAACCAATAAAGGATTCCCCCCTGATCTGTAATGTATCTCGAACTGAACTGTACCACAGACATAGCGAAGTATCCTTTTAGCTGCTTTCCAATGAATTTCATGGGGTGTTTGCATATACCGAGCAACAAGACCAACAACAAACGAATGATCAGGATGGGTATGAGTCAAGTATAAGAGGCTACCAACTAACTAATGGTAGAGGGTGGCATAAAATTTGGGAGAAGTACAGGTGGTAGTAAGCTTGAATCCAGACTGGAAGGGAGAAGGGGATGGTTTACAATCATCCATGTGAAAGCGACGAATAAGGTCACAAGCATACTTAGATTGTGAAAGAAAAATTCCTTCATTGGTTTGCAAAACTTGGAGGCCAAGGAAATAGTGAAAAAAACCTAAGTCTGTCATTTCAAATTTCTTCTTAAGGCTGGTTTTCAAATGGTTTAAAAGTTTTGAGTCACTACCAGTAAGGATAAGATCATCAACATAAAGGAAAAGAATTATGAGATGGCTTCCTACTTTCTTGGTATAGACATTAGGATCAGAATGGCATCTAGAGAATCTGGTGTCAATAATAAAGGTGTCCGTTTTGTCATACCAAGCTCAGGGAGATTTCTTAAGACCATAAAGAGATTTCTTAAGGCGACAAACAAGGCTAGAGTCATTGTGTACATAGCTAGGAGGTTGTTCCATGTATAATTCTTCTTGAAAATCTTTGTGCAAGAAGGAGGATTTAACATCCATATGATGGACATCCCATTTATGTGAGGCATCAAGGGCAAGAACAAGGTAAATGGAATTCATTTTGGATACAGGGGAAAAGGTTTCATTATAGTCAATTCCTTCCACTTGGGAAAATCCTTTGGCAACTAACCGAGCTTTGTGTCTTTCAACACTTTCATCTGATGCATACTTAGTTCTGTAGACCCATTTACCTATGACAATTTTTCTTCCTTTTGGAAGAGGTACAAGATCCCAAGTATCGTTTTCCATTAAAGAACGATACTCTTCATTCATTGTTGTATCCCAATATGGATAACCTGAAGGTTCTGCAAATGTATCTGAATCATGAGTTTATTAAACTTGAACCAAAAGAGAAGAGGTTCGTTGGAAATGTGAATGTGTTTGACACTGATATGAAGGATCGCCAAAAACATTACCAGATGCTTCTTGTGTTGAACAGACCCATCTAGGAAGTGGTGGAGTTGGTGTTGGTTTAGGTTCAAAGGATTCATCTAGAGGAAGGTGAGAAGGTGGAGGTGGATTTTCATCCTCACTGTCATCATCTGAAGAAGAAACCAGAACAAAAGAAGTCACAAACGTCGAAGATGGCTTGCAGACCAAAGAAGGCACAACCGTTGAATTAGGCTCGTAGGCCAAAGAAGGCACAAATGTCAAATTAGGCTCGCAGGACAAGATATTTTCATGAAATTTAACATCCCTTCTAATAATAATTTCATTAAAATGTTATTGAAGAAGTCTATAACCTTTGACATCTTCAGAATAACTATCAAATATACACTTCTCACTTTTAGGCTGCAATGCTTTCCTTTTCTCATTAGGAATGTGAGCCCATGCTATACTGCCAAATACAGAGAAGTGACTTACATCTGGTTTAATTTTAGTCCAAGCTTCTTACGACGTTATATTTTTAAGAGCCTTTGTGGGAGTGTGATTTACTGTGTAATTTGCACAGTTGATTTCTTTCGCCCAATACTTTATACTTAATCCCTTAGATTGGATCATACAATTATCCATTTATTTTAATGTGCATTTATTTCTCTCAACATCACCATTTTGTTGTGGTGTATATGGAACAATGTGTTGCATTTGGATGCCCTGTGTAGTGCAGTAACTTGTAAAATTTTTGTTCACATATTCGCCTCCAGAGTCTATTCTTAACTTTTGAATTTGATGTCTAGATTGATTTTCTACAAGGGCCTTGTAGGCCAAACACTTGTCAAAAACTTCTCTCTTAAGTTTTAAGAAGCAAGCCCAAGTACGTCTGGAAAAGTCATCAATGAAAGTTAAGAAATAATTGCACCCAGAAAAAGAAGGAGAAGAAAGTGGACCACACAAATCACTGTGAACATGCTGCAAAGGGACTGAAGAGTGCCAAGAGGCACGTTTGTCAAAATTGTCTCGATGATGTTTGTCGAGAACACAACCATCATAAAAACCATCTTTGCATGAAACAAGAGGAAGACTAGTCACCATTTGTTGATTACATATTTGCTGCAATGAGGGATAGTTTATATGACCAAACTACTCATGCCAAAGTTTTCTCAAGTTATCACTATGAGCAACGAAAACTGATGAAAAAGATGATGACCCAAAGTTGTCAAACTTGTACAACCTAGTAATATCATCAGCAATTCTAGTTGCAAGAATATGCTTAGGATATTTTAGATCCTTGATTACAACTTGGTGAGGTGAAAACTCTATGGTTTTACCTTCACCTTAATGAGTGATTTGATATACTAATAGAAGGTTACAAGAAAGACTTGGAACACATAATACATCATTGAAATGACCATTTTCTACTTGAATTATTCCAAATCCTTCAACACTAAGAGATCTATCATCACCAACAAATATTTTATTGGTGTTACATTCATTTAGAGAAGAAAATATGTCTCTATCCTTAGCCATATGATAAGATGCTCCAGAATCAATAAGCCACTCATTAGAAGTAGAAGTAGAAGTTGTATTGAAGGAGAAACCAAAAGAAGAAAATGCACATCCATGAGAAGAACAAGAAGAAGTAGAATCAATACTGATGTTGTGCTTTTTCATCACTGCTTCTAAAGTTTCCATCTTCTTGAAACATTTGGACTCATCATGACCATATTTATCACAAAAATTGCAATGTTTGTTAGTATTTTTATTTTTATGTTTTGCTCCTTTGTCACCATTAGAAGCCGAAACTATCTAAGTGGGTTTGGGACCCTTGTATTGCTTCTTGTTGTGGTGAGGATGTTGCTTCTTGGGATTCTTGGGTTTATCTTTCTGATGGATGACTAAGGCTTTGTTGGAGGTACCTGCAGTGTTGATCACTCCAAGTTGTACAAGCTTATATTGCTCTCTAATCAAAGCATCAGAAAGGTTCTCAAGAGTGGGTTTTACATAAGTTGTCCCTAGAGCCTCTTGCATGGCATGAAAGGTAGATACGAACATAGAATATGCACTACCTAGCTTAGAAAGAATAAGGTAGATGCAACGATCTTCTTCTATCTTTATCTTACATTCTTCACATACAGTCCTGACTATTTTAAATTTGGATAGATAGTCTTCAATGCAAAAAAAATCATTTGGACTTAAAGTCCGTACTTGATTTTTTAACTGTTGTGCTCGAATAATATTGTGTTTACCAAACACAGATTCAATCTTTTCCCAAGCTTCTTTAGGTTTATCAATTGATTGAAGGTGGAACCTTAAATCAGGAGAGATGGACATTTCGATTAATCCACATTCTTTGCCATTCCTATTATCCCATTTGAATTTCTTATCAATATCAGTGGATGTTGTTTCCTTTCCTAAGGTAATCCGGTACAAGCCTTTACTTCTTAATAAATCCTCCATATGGGATTTCCATTGGAAGTAGTTGGTGTTGGTAAGTAAGAGATTACTTATAGAAGCCATATTAAATATGAAGATAATATAGATTTAAAAACTGATGATCTGTATGGAAAGATCTCGAAAAATTATGTGGTTTAAAAAAAAATGGCACTAAAAACGGACTTCAGATGTGAAAGTTATGCCCCTTTTAAAAAATGCATAAACGGTAACCAAATGACCACATGGTGGTGTAAGTTGCTTTATGAAGTGACCCACTTTTATAAAGATAAGTGGGGATCACTTTTACAATGAAGTTACTTTATAAAACAAAAGTTGCATACAAAATAAATAACTCTAAAATAAAATATTAAAGCTACTTATAGTGATTCACTTTTATACTTGAAGTTAAATACACTTTACGATTTGAGCATGAAAATTTTCAAAAAAAAGTAACAAAAGGAGAGACTTGAACTCAATACCTCTTACTTAATAAGGCAACTTTTAACTAAATGGGCTAGAAAAACATATTGTATTGTTTCGCAAAAGGATTGGGGTTGTTTTTGTTGTTGTTAAAAACTCTTTTCACACAAGAAAAAAATTCTGCTTCTCAATGACAACAAGGGTTAGATCTCAGTTAGCTTACCCAGAAGATGCACCTTTTCCTATCTATTTTTGATTTTCCGAGATCACATAGGGTGTGGGGAAAATAGCATACGTAGATCTAAAAGAGTAGCAACCTGGAAACAAATAATATAAAACCGAAACAAAACCAAAATACTACTCTGCAAAAATTTAAAAAATGCATATTCAGGCTTTATACCTCTGGATCTGACTGTAATGGCCGTATCTTGGGAAAACAAAAACCTTTTATAGTGAAACAAAAAGTGTTCCTGACTGAAATGAGTGCTCCGGACGTAATGGAATAGTCCTCTTGGCCCAGAATGTACATAAATGACAGAAAATGAAGATAAGGAAACTTGGCTTGACGGTCTCGATCTACAATAGGAGCGGGTCCTCAAACCTCGCTCTGATACCATGTTTGACAAAACAAGTATTCCAAAAGAGGACGAACACCTTCAGTAACCACTCACACAACCAGATCAAATATCAACACACCATTTTTTTGAGGTGATAAAACCCCTACGGGGAAACATTCACAACCCCAGCCAACGCGGCCACTTGAAGCAGTTTATTAATGCAAAAGAAAAATATTACAGAGATATTTTACGAGAGATTTTCTCACAATCTATCAATAGAAATGACCCTCCATGCTCTTTAAATAGATATCATGGACCAATCGGGTGTTAATCCATAGATCAATGACCATTAATATCGAGGAGAATATGAATCGTCAGATCACTATATGTCAGGAATATATCGTGACCATCGGATTTCCTAACTACAAATGCATACTAAAGAAACACACTAAAAAACACACTAAGAAACACACTTTTACCTAACGACACATTAGACCAATTAGATCTTAACTAACTCCTAAGTGTCTAAATATCCTAACACCCGCGGACCCCTTTCCTTAGCACTTTTGAAATTCGAAAATTTCGGGCACTAGCTCCTTTCCGCTAGCCCTTCTCCAAATGCAACCTCGGGCTGTGATCCGGGGCTTAATCTCCTTGGTGCTTCGTAAATTTGTGTTTTTGTGTTTTGGGACACGCCTACCTCCCTTTTCCCCTGAAGTTTTTGGATCTCTGCCACGTATCCTCGCTGCAAACAACGACTAAGATTTAATTCACCACTTCACGACATCGTGAAAATTGTTATTTGTTGGGTGCAAATTCTCTGAATTTCTTCATTTCTAAACCTTTCTTATCCATTGCCACGTATCCATCTTCCAGCTAATGGCAAGGATCCCTTCGCAGCTTTGGACTTTGGCGATTTTCACCCTTCTACACTCCAAATCCTCTGATTCGCGAACTTCCGAAGGAAATCAGGGCTAACCCCGCAAACTTTCCTATATCTGATGGTCTGGGACAATCTCACTTCCTCCTGAAGGGATCATGATCGTTAATTTGAAAAACCTTAAATGGCTCCTCTCTTTTAAAGAATTATCGTCGCTATCTCTTCTGAGCTTATTCCTCCTTCGAACCTTAAACTCTTTAGAGGGTTTTCTTCGACACTTAGTCAGATTTTGGATCTGTACACGCCTTGCAACAGATCTTCATACACACTTCTGTGAGTAATTTCTCGAACAACTCCTCCTGAGATTCTGAGTAAAAGATTATGTTGACTCACTCCTTGCGGACGGTATGCACACTCTGCATAAAAATTCCATGTTATCTCTCTTGAGATTTGAATCAAATCAAAATATGTCAATGCACTCCTTGCGGACAATACACACTCCTTGCGTAAGCTCATGGACGAGAAATAAGTGAAACTAATCTAATGTTTCACATATTCATATAGTTCACCATGAATTCATGCATTCAACATTGGAACTCATGCATTCATCAGTGTAATTCACACATGCATGAATACCCCAAATAGTAGAGAATAGAATGAAAACAAAAAACCTACCATTCACTCAGATAGACAGCAATAGCGACACCACGCATTTGGGTCAATATTTCTCTATTATATTCATTCAAATCTACCTAAGCTATATCAACATTAAACAATTTCTAACTAACTTGCAACTATAACAATATTCAGCTAATTTGCAGCTATCATCATATTCAACCACCTCATTTGGGCATACAACATGTCTACTTATACCAGAGGGATCATAGGTTCCCCCCGATTACCTATCTTATTGAAATAAAATCTAACAAATACTTAAGCCCTATTACATTAAAATTCAGAGACAAACAGATAAGAGCGAAAGATCCAGATCTGTTTTGAAACCAACTAATTTAAAGGAAAATCCAATCTCCCTTGTTCTCACGCGATCATTCCATTGGAAGATTGGTTGTTGTCATTGATGTCAACCATAGTCATGGGTTTTGGACTGCAATATTGATGAAGGCATTTGGACATGAAGGGAAATGCACATGCAGATACAACACCCATGGATGGATAGTATACATCATTTTGTTTCCGGTGGTATGTGGCATGTCACGTGGATCCTCATGGTTGAGGAGAAATGAATTTTTGAATATGACAAAGTTAATTGAAGAAGGAAGTACATGTAGGCCCTGAAGATAATTAAAGAAAATAATTACAAACTAAGAAAGTGTCAGGTCGGCCCTAATGTTTAAAGGAAGTGAAATAAATGGTATAAATAAATGTCATTATACATTCATTTAATACACAAGTCGAATTTCAGAGTAAATCAGAAGTAAAGAAGGCTGGATTTCAAGGGAGGATGAAGTGTTTTGGTGATGTGTTCTAAGGTATGTTCTTTTTAGGTCATCCATTTTCGCTATAACTTTTTTTATAGAATGATTCAGATGGTGAAATTGCTATGGTATTCAGAATACATGTCATGGTACCTATTGTAAAAGTTTCAGCTCTTGAATCTCTATAATTACGGAGATACACTTTGTGGAGGATAGGGTTTTTGACCAGTCCGGAAGCTAGTCAATAAACAAGTGTTTCGGGTAAAACAATCATAACTTCTTCATCGAGAATCCAAATTATGTGGGACAAATTTCATTGGAAAGAGTACAAACTTTAGTTTCATTTGTGAGAGTTTCAGAATCAGATGTTAAATATTGAGAGTGAGGCATTCTATACAAGTTCGGCCTCCTGAATAAACCAGAATTGAATAAGGTTTACCATTCTTTCTATAACTTCTTTTTGGAGAGGATTCAAGGAGTGAAAATTGGAGAGGTTTCAGAGAATAAATTGAGTAATATTATCTATAGGATCAGAGTATTCCAAGAATTGAAGAATTTCATAAATTGAAGAAGACTCATGAATCATTATTAGGTTCTATGTGATGGTTGGTTGATGGTGATGATTTAATGTAAAGTTCTATTATCTCTCATATATTCTTGGGTGGAAGGAAGGGGAAAGGATGTAGAGTTAAACTCTCTCTTGATATTGGAGGATTGTATCTTCCTCTTAGAGGTTTATCCCTCCCTTTACATTTGGAAGCTGTATCTACCTTTGGAAGTCATTACTTCCCTTGAACAATAACTATTGATTATTTCTCATTTATTGTGCACGGTGTAATATGGTGTATTGGTGTAACTCTTATACTATTGTTCATTTCTCATTGGATATAATTGAATGGTTTAAGTATAAGTTGAAAAATGTTTTAAATTGTACTTGATACTGATTCACCCCCCTCTCAGTATTAACAATTGGTATCAGAGCAGGTTACCTTCAGTACAGTTTAACCACTGGAAGGAACATCCTAAGAAGAAATGGAAGAGAACATTCCAAATGGGATTCCACTATTTGATGGAAGCAATTTTCAATATTGGAGTAATATAATGGAAACTTACTTGAAATCTCTTGGGGCAGATGTTTGGTTCTCGGTTGCTTTAGGATACAATCCTTTAAAGAAACCAAAGACTGCTGCTCGGAAGGAAGCAAAAAGGAATAACAAATTGACAATAGATACCATCCTGGATGGATTGATAGATTCAGTGAAATCCAATGTGGTATCATGTGCATCAGAAAAAAATATTTGGGACAAGCTACAAGACCTTTATGCAAGGGAAGAAGCAGAAGAAGAAAAAGAGGTTGAAGCAAATTTCAACATCTCAGATTTCAATGAAGCAACTAGAGGTCAGTTCTTTTGCTTTAATTGTGAAGGAGCAGGACATGTTGAATTTGAATGTCCTCATTCAAGGATTGAAAGAGATGACAATGAAGAAGAAGAAAATCATGAAGTAGAAATGATTCAACAAGAAGATGAGAATCTTAAAAAATTGAAGCATGTTGAGATTGAAAATAGCAAGCTCAAAGACACGCATAGAAAACTAAGAAGCGAATTGGGTGGTTATGAAAAGACAATTGTAATCTTAAAGAAACAATTATAAGAATTTCAAAAACTAAGAGAAGAAACCATTTCCTTGAAAACTCTACTTGAAGAAGCAAGAAGAATAGCAGAAGTAAAGACGGTCCAAATGATGAAGAAAGAAGAAGATTGTGAGAAACTTGAACAAGAAGTTGTCTCATTCAGGAAGAGCTTAAGAAACTCTTAAGTTACAAAAGAATTAACACATATTGGATGCATGCGTGAAACTTCATACAAAGAAGATGCAAATACCAACAAAAAGGTTGAAGAAAGAGCTACACAGACAGTTGATGAGAAGTGGACAAGGATACCAGAAAGAATGAATGATTACAAAATAGATGAATATCCAAGAAGACCTCCTACCTTCAGGAATCAAAGAAGCTTCAATCAATATGAAGGAAACTACAAAAGAGTATATCATGAACCTAGATGGACTACATCACAAAGAAGGTCACTTAGTCCCAGGTATCAAAATTTCTTTCTTGGTCATTGTTGTACTTGTAAAACTTTTGGACATAAGGCAATTAATTGCAGAATCAATGAAAGGAGCAAATATGAAAGAAACATGAATGGTGTAAACAAAAGATATGGAAATAATCATGGATTTGTCAACATAAGTTATAATTCATTTTACCCATTGATGGACAAAAATATTGTATGTTACAAATGAAATTATCTTGGTCACAAAGCACGGGATTGCAGATATATGAATGAAGATGTCCCTATGCCAACCACAGTATGGAGAAGGAAAGAGATTCCAAACAATGAAGATTGTCGAATAGCATTAACCGCTGAAGAATGTAAAGAAGAAGATGAATGGTACATAGACTGTGGATGTTCTTCACTGGAGATCAAGACAAATTCATCAGCTTCAAGAGAAAAGGTGGCAATGTTGCATTTGGAGATGACTCATCTGCCAAAATACTTGGAGAAGGTGTAGTAGAACTTGGAAGAAAAAATGTAAAAGAAAAGAATGTCCTATTGGTTGAAGACTTGAAGCATAATCTACTCAGTGTTAGTAAAATGTGTGATCAAGGATACACTCTTGCGTTTGAGTCCTGAAAATGTAAAATCAGAGAAAATAACTCAGGAAGATTGGTTGCAACTGAAACAAAAAGACCTAAAAACATATACATCCTAGACATGAAGAACAGAGAGAAGATAGAAGCCACAGAAAAGGATTCCAAGGAAGAAAAAGTCCCAAAGACCAAAAATAAGGATGAAGTATTATTGAGTGCCACATGTTCATGGGGAGCAGCCTCAAAGAAGAGAATTACCTTTTGCCATTAAACTCTTGGGGAGAAGCCCTACCATTTTCCATTGATGTCAAAGAGGGAGAGAAATTGGGATCATGATGATAGGGGGAGCATGAGTGTTGCCATCAATGACAAAGGGAGAGATTGTTGGAAGATTGGTTGTTGTCATTGATGTCAACCCTAATCATGGGTTTTGGACCGCAAGATTGATGAAGGTATTTGGACATGAAGGACAATGCACATGCAGATACAACACCCATGGATGGATAGTATACATCATGTTGTTTCTAGTGGTATGTGACACATCACGTGGATCCTCATGGTTGAGGAGAAATGAATTTTTGAAGATTACAAAGTGAATTGAAGAAGGAAGTACATGTAGGCCCTGAAGATAATTAAAGAAAATAATTACAAAATAAGAAAGTGTCAGGTCAGCCCTAATGTTAAAAGGAAGTGACATAAATGGCATAAATAAATGTCATTATACATTCATTTAATACACAAGTCGAATTTCAGAGGAAATCAGAAGTAAAGAAGGTCGGATTTCAAGGGAGGATGAAGTCTTTTGGTGATGTGTTCTAAGGTATTTTATTTTCAGTTCATACATTTTCGCTATAAATTTTTTTCTAGAACGATTCAGATGGTGAAATTTCTATGGTATTGAGAAGACATGTCATGGTACCTATTGTAAAATTTTCAGCTCTTGAATCGCTATAATTATGGAGATACACTCTGTGGAAGATAGGGTTTTTGACCAGTCTAGAAGCTAGTTAATAAACAAGTGTTCCGGGTAAAACAATCATAGCTTCTTCATCGACAATATCCTTCAATTGGGCCAATATCCTATCAACATCCCTAGAAGAGTCCATTAGAGATATTAAGGAGACCGCTTCCGGTGAATTCATAATATTTCACATGTCATCTTACCAGTTGGATATGATGTGTGTGCGCCATCAATATCCCAAGATGGGTTGGGCCTGGCAACCAATCGATCCTACCATGCATATCTATTGCAAAGTTATATGGGAGCACAAATACATGACTAAGTATCAACGAATCTATGATTACTTTTTGGCACCACTCTATGAGCTCATATTTGGCCCACCCACTCCATCTATGGCTAAAAAATATTTAACATTAATCTAGAAAATTGGGGACCAGTATCTCATGGAGCACAGGACTTACATAAGAATATATGGAGCTACCAAATCCCCCCATATACTCCCGAGGTTTGTACCCAACAGGTTGATATTACAAGAGATCGTATATCAAACCATGATCCATGGAGTCAGGGTAGTGTTCTATCATGATAATAAGGCCATCTGACCATCATTACCACTATGGGTCAGGTCATACTCCTTCAGAAGCATCAAGTAGGCCCAAGTTGAAGTAGACACGTTTCCCACTTTAGATAAGAAAGGTTTTGAAGACATGATCCAAATAAATAGGTCAAAGATTATTGCATCCAACATAAACATACGTAGAAATATACTTCAAATACATAGGAGGAAGAAGAGGTTCATTGCGGTGCCAAAACTGTAATATTCCAAATATAAAATAGTATGCAGAACAAAAATAATTAGATAGAAATAACATATAAACAATGATATAACCATAACAACACCACAATAATACATGAAAAATACCAGAATAACACCAGAGAGAGCACTTTGATTACTGATAGAAATGTTCACTTGCCTCTTTGAGGGGGAAACCTACAACAGAGCAGAGCTCTATTACAATAATATCCAAGAAAAAAATTCTCATACCCTCTACTCCTATTTATACTAAATATGTCTATCCAAAAGAAAAATCTAGAGGAAGATTATTCTAGAAGCAGAAGCTTCTATTAGGTCTTCTTACATTTGACTTATTCCTCCTTATTGCTAGGCCTTATTAATATTGACCTTTATTACATGGAAAATTATTATTCTACCTACATGAGGGGTTAGGTCCCTACAATGTCCTCCCCCTTAAAAACAACCTTGTCCTCAAGGATTGAGATGAGGAAAATGTTGCAGAATGGTCGTTGGTTCCCAAGTGGCATATGATGGAGTTGTATATTTCCACTGGACTAACACTTCCTTGATGGTGCACTGACGTAGACGACTCTCAGGCTGGTCCAAAACTGCTTGTGGTTGTAGCCAAATGGAACCTTCTTCATCCAAATTGGGAAGGTTGGTTTGAGTTTGGCACTTAGTTCCAATCACCTTCTTTAAGGAGGAAATATGAAAAACAAGATGGGGCTTAGAATGACTAGGAAAATCTAACTGATAGGCCACCCATTCCACATTCTTGAGAACGGTATAAGGACCATAAAATTTCGGTGCCAGTTTTTGACAATGGTCAGCCTTGAGGGAATTTTTCTTATAAGTTTGCAATCGAAGAAACACGTGATCTCCTTCTGCAAATTGGCGTTCAGAGTGGCCTTGATCTGCTTGTTGCTTCATGTGATTTTGGGCCATGACCAAATTCTCTTTGAGGGTATGAAGAATAGCCTCTTGAACTATAATCGTTTGGTCAACCACCTGGACCTTCAAGACACCTAGCAAGTATGAGAGAACTGAAGGTGTATTTTGTCCATATATCGCTTCAAAAGGAGTCATTTGGGTAGCTCTATGGTAAGAATTGTTTTACCACCATTCAACTAGTGGTAACCATTGATCCCAATGATTTTTCCTTTTCGATGAAAAGCACCTCAAATATGTTTCCAAACACTTGTTGACAACTTCATTTTGACCATCAATCTGGGGATGATAAGCTATGTTGAGATGAAATTGGGTGCCTTGTAGCTTGAATAGTTCTTGCCAAAAATTGTTGGTGAAAGTTGGGTCGTGATCATAAACAATAGAATGAGGCATGACATGAAACTTGAAGACCTGATCCATGAAAAGTTGGGCCACAGTGGAGGTTGTAAATGGGTTTTGAAGAGAACATAAATGAGCATACCTGGAAAGACGATCAACTACCACCATGATGAATGATGTATTTCCCGATTTAGGTAAGCCTACAATAAAATCCATAGAGATATCCCTCCAAATAAAAGGTGGAATCGGAAGTGGTTGTAGTGTGCCAGGAGCTTTGACTGTTTCACCCTTGGTGTGTTGAAAAACATCACATTTTGCCACAAAATTGTGAACGTCATGTTTCATACCATCCCAGAAAAAAGAACGTTTGACCCGGTCATAGGTTTTGGTAAACCTCGAGTGCCCAGCGGTCGGTGTAGCATGAAGCTCAAAAAGTACCATGGATTTAATTTTTGACTGTTTACTTAAATACAAACACCCTTTGTATCACAACTCATCATTGTGCCAAGAGTACCATGGGGAAACTAGAGAATTAACTGCAATTGTTGTATCATATGCGAAACTTTGAGATTGTGTAGCCATTTCTAGTGAACAACTTGGAGTCGACCGGGTACAATGAAGGAGAGAGAAAAAAGGGACTCTTCATCTTCATATTTTCTGGAAAGTGCATAACACATTGTCTTTTCCTTTCTTGTAAATGATATCATAATCATATCCAAAGAGCTTAGTCACCCATTTTTGTTGCTTTGGGGAGGAAAGGCGTTGTTCCTGAAAATACTTGAGGCTTTGATGATCTGTCTTAATTTGGAAGTTGGCGCAAACCCCCCTTTCCTCCTGGGGATTCGGCGACCTCTCGGTCTTGGATCTTCAAATTCCTAAACTGAATTAGCTCTTCGGGCCTTCAACGGAACCAGAACAACTGATACACACAAGTCCCTCTGATGTTGCTTATAGGTCTAGGTCACCCATGACGTTTCTCTTCATCACTTGGAAACACTAGCCATACGAATGCTAGTCCAACGCTAGACTCTTCCTCTTATGTGACAATGTGTTGTGACCATGGGTCAACTATTCATAACTTTGGGCTTTGATAATATTTTTACCTCCACCTTTGTTTCCTTTTGAAACACTTTTCCCTGAATTTGCGGATCTCTTGCAGGTGTCTCCCTACATCAGATAGTCTAATTGTACTTTGGGTTTCACGACTTCACAAAATTTCACCTACTCTACACCCAACTCCTCCAGACCTCTAACTCCTAGATTTTCTAATCTGCTGCCATGTGTCTCCTCGTAGCCAATGGTTAATATTCTCTTCACGATTTTGCAACTTCAACGATCCCACTTCTCAACACTTCTCAACACTCTGATCTCTGAAATGCCAAAATACCTCACGACTAATTCTCCATGCAAATTTTCCTAGATATGACGGTCTGGAATGATCCCAATCCCTCCTGGACAGATATTTCTCGTTAATCTTTGGGAAACATTAAAGGAATCCTTCCTTTGAATATTTCTCATTGCTCTCCCTCCTGAGCTTTCTCCTTCTTGAACCTTTTTCTACTCAGAATGCTTTCTTCGACATTTGGTCGAATAACCACTTGTGCACACCTTGCAACAGGTCCTCCTTCATAACACTCTGAACTTATTCAAAATGAATCCTTCGATACCTAGCTAAGTATCAACTCTGTACACACCTTTAGCCTATCTCTCCAGAACTTTCTAAGTCAAAATAGACTTTGTCGATGCACACCTTGCGGACACTATGCATTATTTGCACACATAAGTTTCACATTATTTCTTTTGAGCTTACGAGTCGAAACAAACTCTGTCAACGCACTCTTTGCGGACCCTATGCACACTTGCACTTGCTGGTAGAAGAGAAACAATTTAAAATTATCTAAATCTCCACATATTCATACATTCAACCATTTAAATGCATTTATAAACACAAGAACAAGAAATAACAGAGAATTTCAAATAAACAGAAAGTCTACCATTCATTCATCCAGATAGACACAACAACACCAGACATTTGGGATAATGCTTCCTCTGTTATATTCATTCAACTGAATTATACATGTGTTCATAAACTATGATAAGCTTCAGCAACTTCTACAACAACTATCAACATCTAGAATGCCAACAACTTCAACTATCAACCATCAACAACCTCTTATGGGAAACAATACAAAGAATTATACAAGAGGGGATCTTCGAGCTTTTCCCTAGAACTAATCTAGAGCTATCCTATCGAATTAAAAGCTATCGACTACTTAGAATTCATTACAATAAATATTTGTGACGGACAAATAAGATCGAACACATCGAATATGCACTGCACTCAGCTTCATTAAAATAAAATATAGTCTCCAATGATCTCATGAGATCATCCAACTCAAGAGCATTAACTATGTTCTTTAATTACAATCCTCTCAAAATATTTTCATGATATGCCACTTTGAATTTTAAAATTCACTTCAAAATGTGCGCTAGGCGCTTAGTTGTCCTCCACTCGCACTTTGTTGGTGATGCTCCTGCATCATACTCCCTCATGTGGATGAAAAATTCATGGAGTCCTGTCCATGAGCTCCTGCACTGAACTTCCATGCTTATGGATTTCTGCTTTTCTTACCCAACTGGCATATTCTATTGGGAATCCATTCCATTTTACCAAATACTCAAAATATGTTTTCCTTCTGGTCTTCTTAACAATTCGTCGATCTACGATCTTCTCCATTTGTGGATTTTCTACTACAGGAATCTGCTTTTTCCACTGAATCTCTTTATGTTCTTCTAGTCCTTTGGTTCCATCTCCCCTATAAGGATACATGTCTATAATGTTGAATATGGGCGATATACCCACATCTTCTGGCAGCTCTATCTCATAAGCGTTCTCGCCAAATTTTCTTAGGATCTTGCACGGTCCTATCTTCTTCAGGTTTAGTTTATTATATGTTCGCCTTGGGAACCTCTCCTTCCTAAGATGTGCTATAACTTGATATCCTACTTCAAATTGAATTTTCCTCCTATGTTGATCAACTATGCATTTATACTCATTGTTGCTATTATAGGATAAATCGGTAAATGTGGACATAAACTAATCTCCCTAGATCCACCTGGATCTAGAACAAAACAGGACACGACATGACACTTTCCCTAAATTACAATCATTGATGTAAGTGTCAAAGAAGGAATTGATGACTTACCTTTGAGATCACTTCCTTATATCTTTGTTGTTCTCGCTTCACTTCAGTGCTCTTGTGAAACCAAATCTGCAATGACACAAACCAACCGAAGTGAAAACAACTATGATAGATTCAATGAAAACTTAAACATATGATCAAGGAGTCATGTAATAAAATAAGAATAATTTTATGGGAAAGAAACATGCCACTGTATTATATTGAATAAAAGTGGAATATACAACCGAAATGTCTTGATGTCGCAAGTTCCCTTTTAGTGGTCCTTCGTTCCAACACACACATATAGTTGTTCCGAGATTTGCATGAAGATGATCTTCAAAATCTTGATGGGAAAATGTAGAGGTCAAGTATCAACTGAAATAATACTCTTCACACAATCTCCAGCCTATTCTTACAACAATCCTTTGCTCAACTTTTCTTAACTGTGCTTAACCTTTTCCATGAGAAGCCCATTATTATATAGGATAAACTGAAGTGGTTAAAGGGATGAGGATGATCCCACTAGATCAGAGAAGTCAGTAGGATCGTAACCATACGTACACCACCTCACATTCCATAAGATTCCCCTTCTAGAAACTTCTTGAACCTCTTTCCTGTTTTGGCTTTCAAACGCCGTCGCACATTACCTATATAGTAGACTGCAGAAATCCAACAGGCTAGCTATAGAGTAGCCTGCGGAAATCATGGATTTCCGCACTGTACACTATGGGTAGCCTGCGACGTCCTTCTAAAAAATAGTCTTGAAGAGGAGGAAAGAAGTCACTTTTCTCAGGCGAAAAATTATTTTGAGAGCCCGATCACATGCTAGTAAATTCATCATCGGAGTGACCAAAATAATGTGTAACAGAATGTCCCCCAAAGTATGAGGTTGGAACTTGTGACAACCGAAATTTTTTGTAAAATACGTGTGTGTGTCGGGAACAAGGAACGCACCAATTAGGAACCTGCAAACAAACAGGCATCTGCACAATATGATACCACATCTGAAGTAGGCATTCCCATGTTTAGACTACAAATGATTGAACTCATAAGTGTAAGTCATGGCCACTAATGATACACTGTGGATCCATGTCATCAAAATGTTACATAGCCACCATGAATACACTGTGGATCTATGTACGAGAAAAAATTTGAATACGGACATAGCCACGAAACATACAAAGTGGATCTATGTGTCAGTACAAATCATCAATATTCCATTGCAACCTGGACCATGAATGATGAGATCCAGGGTCTTCAATCCCATCATCCATAAGTATGAATCTAGCCATGTGATTACAGATGTTGGAGTCGAACATGGTTAGAAGCCGCTTGATTACCGACCATTAATGAAAACTGTTAAAAAGTATGAGGGAAATCACCATTGATGTCAATGAATCCCAAGGTACTGTATTACAATCCAACGAATTTGAATAAATGAGATGAATTCAAACATTCGATGGAATCTTTTGATCAAGGACCAATGATGTGAATCCACTATCAAGAGCAAAGAAACCTACCATTAGGGCATGCAATCTCTAAGGTACTAAATGATTTATAAGTCTCATCCCTTGATAATGATTTGAAGTCGACAGGAAGAGACTCGTCACAGAAGGGCCTTGATGTATCCCTCATCAATGACACGAAATAAGTAACAAATTTAAGATAGATTAAAACATTAATATGATTTGAAATTGACATGGGGAAGGCCGACATGGTAGGAATTAACAAGTGCATATGGCTGACTCAAGAGAGGGCTTATCCAAAATGCTCTTGAACATATAGATGGCACAAAGACAATCTTTGCAGCATTGACTTAAAGACGACCCAATATATAAACTTGCAGAAAGTCAATCAAGAGACAAATGGATTTCCAATCCGGATTCAAATGATGAAAAAGAGGGTGTCATGTTCAAGAGCGACTAGTACTACAACTAACACAAATACAGAGACACATTTCTTTCCCAAATTTTCCCCCACCATTTCTGGCGAGTACCTCTTTATTTTTACACAAGCTTGAGGAGGATAACATATGCTTGTAATGTAAGTTCATCCTTTGGACGATTCCCTCGGAGTATTTTTAACGAACCCTAAGAAGGAGTGGTTCGGTCTCATGTGGGTCTTTCGATGTTTGTTTAACGAGTCTAAAGATAGAAAACTCGAGAGTTTTTCATGTTTATAGAGTCTGAAAAACACTTTAAAGAGAACTCTCTTAGTTCCTTTTTCGTAAAATAGTTCGACAGGACCGAAAAAGTGATAAACTATCGCCCATCGAACGTTTTATTCAAATACTTTTACGAGCATGAACAGGACAAGGTCACTCGGCAATCTTTTCATTTTTTATGGAATGTGAAAAGAGCTTAAATGATACTCCATGTGTGTCGCTTTTCATGTTACCATGACAAGTACAAAAATATGACAAAAGTATACTCGGTTTCGTTCCCATAATTTTTCGAGCACGAGAACGAACGAAGAGTGAACTAGAGGTTTTACTAAAAAACCCAAAAAAGTATTGATATGCGTAACGAAGAGAAAACAAATTACGGAACAAACATCCATAATCCGTTAATTAGTACCCTAGTCTTCTTCCTGGAAGAAACAAGAAACTCACGAGGCTATTATACTTGAGGGTTTATAACAAAATGCATTTATATAATATAAAATATTATGAAAAAAGGTAAAAAGTGAAATAAATAAGAGTAAGAGATATTTTTACCATTTCATTTGCATTTGGTCAAGAGCTTGTCTAAAAACCCCTTTTTTACCCCTTACTTCGGTTGTCGATTGCGAGGAGCACAGGTGACAATTCAATGAACGGTCTTTGTCAAGACGATAAGCTCTTCATCCTCTTCCTTTTGAATGGATTGAAATTCGTTTTTAGTGGTTAAAAGATGTTTTTTGGGTGATTTTTTGGGCCGGTAGGCGTGTGCTGGGGATGCCGCAGGTAACTAGTATCAGGCCTTGCAGAAATCAAGGATTTCTGTATGGCTCACCTATGGAAACCCCGCACTATAATTGAATCTTGGTTGTGGAAGTTGAAAACCCAAAAATAAATGCATGCGTTGGACCAAAAAGAATTCAAAAAATGATGATAAAAGTTGCTAACTATCTTCTCTCATCTCCATGTAGGTGTTTGATTGCCAAAATGTTGGAGTGGAGAGAAAGAGAGCATGAGGATTATGACATCATGGATTTGAATGATCGAGGCATCGTCAATTCCCTTCGACAGTGTGGCTTGTTAAATTTCTTCAAGATCCATGGCATGAGAGCCCAACTGAGACTATTAGAGTACTTGGTCCACATGTGGGATGTGAACCAAGAAGTGTTTCATGTAGGTGTCCATATTATTTCCTTGGACATCAAAGATATTTTATTTTTGACGGGGTTATCCCATCGTGGGGCACATGTGACCCTAACAGGGGGTCGAGGCGGTGGCTTGCCGATGAGCGAGTACATCCGTCGGTATTGTGAGCCTGAGCCAGAGAGGCGCAAAGGTAAAGTGGCCATCAGAGGAGTTTGGGATCTGACTCTCAGAACCATTCTCTTTACTATTGCACAGATGGTGGGAAGTGCTTCATCGCACATGGCCCTCCAAAGTTATTTTCAATACGCCATTGAATGCACAGAACCTCGAGTGTTCAATTGGTGTGACGGTGTGCTCCATAGTATAAAGACACAACTCATTAAAAGCAAGAATGGAGACCTAAAGTTGTTTGGGTATGGGTCCATTTTGGTGTCTTTCTTCTTAGAAAGAGTCCCTCATTTGCGGCTGCAGGTAGGGTGGGGAATACCAACCCCACTAGACCCAAGAATTAAATGGTGGTGTGACCTTATGGCTCGACATGTAGCGGGCCCCATTGTCAAGTACAATGATGCATTTTTTGACTGGTTAAGGCCCCAAATTTTGATGATCAATGATTATGCATATGTCGGCCTAGATTTTCGGGGCGATCCCGACTTGGTTCTCCCTGAGGGATTTCAGTGGGGAAATCTAGGTAAGAAAGAAATTTTGTTCTTTATAGTGTTTTTATGGATTTTTAGGATATAAGATGTTTTTTGTGTTTTTGATCTAAAGACTAATAAAAAACTTTTGACCATGCAGATGTAAGGCCACACCGGCCTTCGAGCACATCTTCGATCCAGAGACGAGGAGAAGCAGGTGTAGTAGTAGGGTGGGATGCTGGAGACTATGAGGAAATGGAGCAGAACCTAGAGGGTCCTACAGCAGGCATTCTCGACATTTCGATCTAGGAGATCCCGAGGCATTATCAATGCCATACTATAGGCATGTCCGACTCACTTATTCGGTTACTTCGTAGGGTGGCACGGGCAGTAGTCTGCTATCGTGAGCAACATCCATGATGCTATTTTGGAGAAGCCATGGGCTTCATATTTTGATATTTTGGTCCTTGGATGGAAAACATTTTTGTAAAACATTTTATCATTATATATATACATGAGGATTCTACCGGCTTACTCTGCTTCTATATACAATGTGTAATGTGTGATTGTATTTATAAATGTCGCAAACGTCTGTCTAACACATAATTAGCTAGAGCATTAGTTAATGTATTTAGACATCTAGGAATGTGTTGATATTCAATATAATCAAAATAACGTTCCAAGAGGCGAATTCGTAGATATACCCATAACAAAGTAGGACTTCGGATAGTATAGACATTATTTAACTGGAGAACTACTAGCTACGAATCAATTCGTACAACGAAGTGATGAATCCCAAGTGAAATAACATCGGTCAATAATTCGATGACTGTGCTATATTCTGCGATATTATTGGTTGCACGACTGAGGCAAACACCTTGTATACTGATAAGTTCGTTGGTAGGTGCATAGATTTCCCAAGCAACAGAAGCTAGGTTCTGAGTACTACGTCTAGCACCATCGGTGAAGCCAATATAGGGTAGTGAAGACACCGACATATGGAAACCAAGCACAACGCAAGGTAAGCAGCTGGGGGTGGAAACAAAATAACGAAAAGCACAAAAATGTAACACACAAGAGTATGGTACAGTAAAAGTACAAGAACTCATGGAAAGATAGTCTAAGCATAGTACTTCTTCAAGTAAAGCCTATTTATGGGTTCACTCAAAGGAATGCCATCATAATCTACTAAATCATAAGCTCCCTTCTATAACACTCATTTGACGATATATGGACCTCGCCACATAGCTTCGAATTTTTCGGCTCTTAGTAGATCACGATATTGTTCATAGAGGAGAACTTGATCTCCCTCAGAGAAAACACATGGCTTGACATGCTTTTCATATTGGACTTTCATGCGTTTCTTCTGGGTTTCAATAACCAGGGTGGCATCATTACGGGTCTCATCTAATTGCATAATATGCAATAGACGTTCTTCTTTGGCAGATGTGTTTGGGAGAAGTTTGAAGGCTATATTTAAAGACGGTATTTCACATTCAATCGGGAGAAAGACTTCATTGATGTATACTAGTTGAAAAGGGGTAAATCCTGTAGCAGACTTCACGGATGTCCGATAGGCCCATAATGCTGAAAACAACATCATGTGCCAACTGGTCTTATGGATTCCTATTATCCGACGAAGCATAGTGATAGGGATTTTATTTATTTCTTCAACTTGGTCGTTGTCCTGTGGATAGTAGGGGGTTGAGTTTTTGTGTCGAAGACCCAACTTGTCGGTAAGTGTAGACATCATAAAGTTTAAAAAATGGCTACCGTGGTCAGTAACGATAGCTTGTGGGATCCCGAATCGAGTAATAATATGATTAAATATGAAAAGGGCTGCAGTTTTCCCAGTATTGTCGAATGTAGGCATCGCCTCGGCCCATTTCATGAAATAATCCATGGCTACGATAATGTATCCATGCCCCTCGGCTGAGTGAGGGTTACAGATCATGAAATTGATACCACATTTTGCGAAAGGTCCAACAGAAAATACAAAGTGTAAGGGAGCGGTATGTGATCTTATTTTATTATTGTATGTTTGGAAAGTGTGGCATTTTTGGATGACGGTAATACAATCTTTGAATAAAGAAGGCCAAAAATACCTTGCTCGTAAGATTTTTTGGGTAGTAGCATACCCAAACATGTGACCACCACATGCTCCAGAATGGCAGTCATTCAACACTTTGTCAGCCTTGTCATAGGTGAGACATCGTCGAAAAACAGATTCAACCCCACGACGATACATAGTGTCACCGAGGATGATACATTGATAAGCTTGACATCGTATACAACGACGGTCAACGCTAAATATATCGGGGAAGAAATTTTGAGTCTGGATATATATAATGATGTCTCCATACCAAAGGTCATCGGAACTAATCATAAAAAGAGATTCATCGGGTAAATAATCTACTACTATGTTTTCTGTCTCAGTGCAGGGAAGGTCACACATCAGTTCCGAAAACACCAAATATTTCTTAGAGTTAGCGTGTTTGAATTCTAAGTCAAACTATTGGAGAATCACTCTCCATTTAGAGTACTTGCCACCTAGAAATTGGCGTGTAAGAATGTGTTGCATGGGGTTTCAATCGAAAATTACAGTGGTCTTGCATAATATGATGTAGTGACGGAAACATTGGACAACTTGAACAGTTTCCAGGGCCAATTTTTCAACATGTAAATATTTGGTTTCGGTGGTCGTGATACTCCGACTCAAATAATAGATGACATGTTCATTGTGTGAATAATCTTCTTGGACTAGAACCATGGTGATGGTAGAGTTTGAGGCATCTAGATAAAGGAAGTAATATCGACTATAATCAGGTGGGAAAAGTAACGGGGTACGGGTTAAATTCAGCTTCAAAGCTTCGAAATATTTGTTGGTAGTGGAACCCCATACGAACTCAGAACCTTTCTTTAGCAGTCAAGTAAATCCGAGCGTTAATTGAGAGTAGTTTGGGATGAAACGACGTAAACATTTTTCCTTCCCTTGTAAACTTTGAAGTTGGCGAAGTGAAGGAGGAAGGAGATTGAGGATCGCCTCAACCTTCAAAGCATCGACCCTAATCCCCTGGCATGAAACGATAAAACCTAGAAGTCGACTGGAATCCACACAGAAAACACATTTGTGTGGGTTTAAGTTTATATGATAGAATCAAAAACGAAGTAAAATGGCTCAGAGGTGTGTCAGATGGTCACTACGATGCATGGAATGCGCTGATAGGTCATCTAGATATGGTTATACAATGTTATTAATATCATGAAAAGCATAAGACATGGCATGTTGAAAACTTGCATTGGTGTTATTTAAACTGAAGGGTAGTTTCCGGTAGGCAATGGTGCCCCAAGAACAGATAAAAGTAGTTTTGTGTTGATCCACGGGCAAGATGTTGATTTGATTATAGCCGGAGAAACCATCCATTAAAGAGAAGATTTCACTCCCGGCGCAATCGTCGACGATCTAGTCGACGAAGGGGGTGGGAAAGTTGTCCTTAGGACAAGATTGATTGATATCCCTATAATCAACGCAGACACATATTGTACCTTGTTTCTTGTTAACCGGAACGAGATTGGATACCCAATCAAATAAATCCATAGGATAAATAAAGCCAGCTTTAAGAAGTTTTTCGACTTCAATATTAATAGCAACTGCTTTACGGGGGTGGACCGGAAGAATTCTCTGCCGGACTGGTCTAGTACCCGAGTACGTCTTAATTTCGTGTACAACAATGTCAGGGTCAATACCCTAAATTTCTTCATAGCTCCAAGCGAAGATGTCATGAAACTCTTGGAAAAGTGATTTATATGCGACAACCTCGTCAGTGGAGCACGAAGCTTCGATGTGAACATTTTTGAAAACTCAAGGTTTAATGGATATGTCGAGGGGGGTGGTGGGAAAAATATTACTTAAGTTCTCTTCATATAACACGTCATGTGATGACTCAGGAACCGAGGAAATGACAACAACGGTCGACAGAGTCAAGATCTGTTGGTAACTCTCGATGGTGTGTTGTTCAAGGAAGAGAATGGAATGATGATGCGCATCATCCCAAGGGGTGTCTTCCATCGAGATAACTGACATAATCATCTCGTCCGTGGAAAAAATAACATGGAATGGGTCAGGAGATGAATCATCGAGAGAGAGGGTAGGAGGGCTTCACGATTGAATGGCTTGATAGGCGTATTCAACCAGACTTAAATTCATTTGGTTTCCCTAGCGAGGATAATCATGAGGTTTGGGTATTACCCATGGGTCAAAATATGTGTGAGTTTTGCGAATGGAGGTGGAAATAATGTTGATCAAGGCAACCAAAGGAGGTGGAACATCGGGAGGTGGGATTGGGAACGTACTCATCAGAATAGAATCTTTAAGTAGGCCCACACCGACGTTCTCATACCCAGGTGGTGTCTTTGGGATAAAAAGTACGTTGCTAGTACGGGTGTCAGAGTTGAAAAAGGTTTGTTGGTCGACAGTAATGACCTTTCCTTGATGTGGAAAACGTATAACACGGAAAATGGTAGACACAACGGCACACATCACATCAATCCAACTACGAACAAGTAAGAGGTTATAATCTAGAGGTGCGTCAAAGACCTCAACTTCAACATTGATCGATTTTCCTTCCAAAGTAATAGACAACGAAGAAATTACACCGTAGGGCTTAAATCCGGATCCATTGAAGGCTTTAAGCGTGTTATGTGATTCAGTAAGAGGAGGAGAGAGGATGGCTTTCCAACATGAAAAAATCATTACACACGTGGAGGCACCCTCATCAATAATAGTCCTACAGATGATCTTGTCAGAGACAACAACTTGTATTTGGAATGCTAGTTGAGGGGGGAGTCTCGGAATGTGATCTTCGAGGTCAAAAATTATCAAATTTGTATCCGTAGGATCAATTCCACTGATAGCCTTTAGTAGTGCCTTCCGTTGAGTAGGGAAACTTTGAAGGACTTCGAGAGCCGACATCGCAGAAGGTGCTTGCGCCAGATCTTCTACGATATTGTAGTTCTGAGTAGCACGTGCATGAGGGTTGAAGGCGGACTTTCAAAAAACACCCTTTGGGGAGGGCGAAGAACTGTATCGAGACTCAGTTATTAGAGATGAAGAGGATCGTTGGGAGGTGAAGTTGAGGGAGGTTGTTGAACCAATGAAGGTGGTATATCATCAACCTTCTCCTTTGAGGAAGAGTAATCTTTGTCCTGAGTGGTAAGTGTAATGTCATTCTTTCTAGAATCACCAGTACACATGAGTACATAAGAAGTAGTGGAGGGAGAGGGTTGGGCATGGATGAACAATTGGGCCTGTTGTTGAGAAGGGAAAGGTTGAGACAAAATGACAGGTGTGGGAGGTTTCGTGGTCCCTTGGAGGAACTTAGTAACCTTGGCCTGTCTTGGACAATCTTTGGTATAGTGATCATCACCACAGATAAGGCAAGGGTATCGAGGTTTGTGCTTGTCCTTATCATCATCAGGTTGGGTTTTGTCTTTCTCAGATTTTGGGTTATTTTTATCCTCCTTATTCTTACCCTTCCCTTTTTTAGATTTATTCTTTCCGGCAGGGGTACATTGAACAGAGTTAACCTTAGAGGTTTTTTCGGCGGGAGGAGTAGGAGATGGATCATTTTGAACATTAGAAGCATTAGAATTGGGTTTGGTGGGAGAGGCTTGTGTATTTTGAGGTTGAGCATGGAAAGTGCCAATCACACCATCAGCCGCATGAGAAGAAATAGGGGTAGTTGAGGTAGCGGTAGTAGAAGGGCAAGGTGCATCAGGGAGTAAGTCGTAAAGAGTACTCGTTTGTAAATAAATGAGGTCGAGGTACTGAGCACGACTGATAGCTTGTTCTTCGGTGACAACTCCACCCATGGCAATATCACAAGAAATTTCATTGACAAAATATTTCATGAACCACTCTGCCAATAACTGATCGAGAAGATTGAGTTTGATCAAATGTTGTCTTCTTCTCCACTCATGAATGTGATCATAGATGTGAGTGGCCTTAGGTTTCTTGAAGGAACTCAGAATATCGGTTCTTTTTTCATAACGGATCGGTAATTGGTAGTGTGTAAGGAAAACCATGGCTAGGGTATTAAAGTCAGTGAAGAAACCTCGTGGTAGTTCTATATACCACTTTGCAGCCGAACCCATGAGAGTTCATTGGAAGAGTTGTAACCGAATAGAATCATCCATCAAAGAGTTGGATGAACACCAAAGGTGGAAATTCATGACATGGTTGTTCAGATCTTCTCCCGGTTTACCTCAAATTTTGGGATGTCGGACGGTAATTTGGCTGGTATAACGGGCCAGTGGGGAGAATGTAGGATAGGATTATTCAAGATTCTAGATAGATCATGTAGGTCCAAAGTGGATAAAAAGGGTAATTTTCTATTCACTGGAGGATACTGGTGACTTTGGGGAGGGAGTCGTGTCGGTATACCAGTAGGACCATAAGCAGTCTGTATGTGAGGCGAAGGTCCTAACAGACTCGGACGTGTGTGCGGAGGCATGTAGCCCATAGGGTTGTACTGATTGGGGATGTTCCCTTGGGGAGGGACACTAGGTTGAACGTTCAAACCCCAAATGGGATTGGAAGAACCGAGGTATGACTGGCCCGAACTAGGGGGTATAAAAGAGCTAACTTGAGGTTGTTTCCCCCCAGATGATTGTGGATTTCCTTGAATAAGAATATTCCAATACTGGGCTAGTGATCCGGGGATGTTATGCACATATTGTGGATTATATCCTCTGAGTGGGGGTTGTCCTCTAGGTGAGGATGATGCCCCAATTTGGGTTTGACCTCCAAATTGAGTTTTCTCCCCTGGGTTATACTGTCCCCCAATAGGAATCTGATAACTAGAAGTGAATAACGGAGTAGAAATTCCAAAGGTGGTAGAGACACTGGGTCCGAATCCTCCTATAAAAGGTGGATAAGATGCTCCAGAGAGGAACTGGGATGGTGTAAGAATAGAACCGGAAGAAGCATTATACCCAAGAGGAGTAAAGACTCCAGAAGCTTCGGATGGAACTTGGGTAGGAATGGGGATAGAAGAATTCAAAGCATTATACCCAAGAGGGAGTGACAGAATTTGTCTAAACGAAAGTGGTGTAACAATAGGAGGTTGGATAGCCACCATATTCCCGGTGGGAATAATCGTAGTGTTTGGGACCATTATGGAATGGGCCTGTTGAAGAGGGATAGTTGAGCTAGGACCAGCCAACAGTGTCTTTGAACCAACGAAGAAATAGCAAGTTGTACCGTTAAAGTGATCTAAAGGTATCATAAATGTAGTAGATGTCTCGGGTGGTTAAGAAACGACATATATATCAGCTTCTGCCTTTGAGTCGAGAGGGTTATGCCTAGAAGTCAGAGTTTGAGATATGTCAGTGGTCCAAAAAGGATCCTAGTTTTCAAGGAGACAAGGATTCTAGTTGGTATTCTAGAAGTGTCAACAACAAGTTCTCCGGATGAGTTTAGTGAGAGAATACGTCTCTCGTATCCAGGAGGTAAGCGAAAAGTATCCAAAGAATCAGAAACGATTCGAAAACTTTCTAAAGAGTCAGTTCTCTCCACTTGTGAAGGTGTATGGTCTTGGATCTCACTCTGTTGAGGAGAGTCCTCATGTGGATTAGGAAGGAAGGGTTCAGATACTTCTAGATCTTCCAGAGGTAGTCCTTGCATCCTACGCGAACGACGTGGAGGGCCAATGTTGGCCAAACCAAAAATTTTGTGAAAAAATCTATGGCCAACTATGTAAACAAACAACACTCGCTAGTAGAATCTAGGAATCAAAACCAAGCAAACAAAAACTTCTTATTCCGAAGTCACTAGTTGGTGATGAAATCCAACGTCACAAAGTCGATACAAGAAGGGGCTGGGCTAGGGTGGAAAAGTTACAATGATGACCTGCTTAACGGACTTACACCTTAGTGCAAGATCCCACACATAATCATGGGTATACCCTCCAAGGAGCCCGAGTGATTCTGGCCAACGTTGATTCTAGGTACCGTGAAGACTTGCCTCTCGACAGTCACCTCATGTAAGATCCTAAGAATATAGGCAACTAAGGTTACAAAAAACAACAATGATGACTGGGGAGACAAATGACAGTCTGATCCACATGCAAGGGTAGGGTATCTAGCCTGAAATCAACTCGAGAGGCGTCCACTCATAATTTTGGGTATACCTTCAAGCAGCCCCCATAATATGTGCAATATCTACACTGAGATCAACAAAGTAGGGTGAGTAACTCTGCCAATCTCAATGCGACCTCATGTTTGAACCTTGTGTGAGAAGGGATTCCCAGGACAAAATGTTGCAAATGGAATTGAACACTCCCTATCACAATATGCTATTGTGTGTTTTTTTCTTTGGAGGGTGTGTCTCACCACATATTCCAAAGCTCTAGCCTAGCTAATGTTGGTGTAAAAGAGCGCTAGAAAAATTACTAATTAAGTTTTAGATTTTCACAATATTTTTTAAGGTTGTTGTTACTTAAGAGGGAGACAGGAATGAAACCGATATTGCGTAAGACCTTGACCCAACAATATGCAAATAGAAATGAATGATGAAAATTTTCGTTCAATGAATTCTATCTACAACAAGGAGAAGGTGTTTCTGGAATGATGTAAGCTACGAACTATACTTCCTTTTTCTTTAAATGAACACAATTTCAAACAACCAATAAACAATGAAGTTATTCAATGTTCTCTTCTCTTAAATTCAATAAATTTTCTTATGTATGATTATTCAAAAGAATGGATCACTTCAAATTCTTCCTTTCTAATACCATTCCAAGGGCATGACAGAGAAAGGACAAGTAATCCAAGAAAATTTATGCCTTCAACAAGCACCTAAATCAAACTTTCAATGAAGATAAAAGTAAAAAATGACGAGAAAGTATTTCCCCAAATGAAAATGAAGAAATAACCTCTCAATCATCAAGCAATCCATAATACGTAATCAATCCAAAACTTCAAATCCAATCCAATATTTTAAATTGAACAAGCGCTCAGATACAAGCTCAAAGATTATACCCTTGTTTTTAAAAATAAAAAATGAAAACTGGAAAATGACTAAGAGAGGTGTTCGATCTCCGAAAAACAATCAACAGTGTATTAAGCATGAGAAAACACTCAAATATTAGCTAAAAAAAGTTCCCCCCAGCTGACTAGAGAAAAAAGTGGGCATCAACAGAGGCCAAAACCCCACTCAAAAATTTCACAGACGTCGTCGCAGGCTAATAGCACATTACAGTGCGGAAATCTAGAGTTTCCGCAGGCTAGAAACAGACAGGGTGCGGAAATTACGCATTGAAAAAAATAGCTAGGGTGCGGAAATCAAACGTTTTCGTAGGATAGGTATAGGGTGCAATGCGGACACGTATGAAAATCAAGAAATTCTGAGAAAAGGTTAAAAAATCTCAGTGAACTCTCAAACTCAGAGAGTCTGAATGGATCTCCTACAGACTCAGAGACTGGATTCAGATAAACAAGAGTAGGAAAAAAAAATGGCCAACAAAAAACCACAATCAAGTCGTATCCCCAATGGAGTCGCCAATTTTGTTATAGGATAAATCGGTAAATGCAGACATAAACTAATCTCCCTAGATCCACCTGGATCTAGAACAAAATAGGACATGACGCTTTACCTAAGTTGCAATCATTGATCTAAGTGTCAAAGAAGGAATTGATGAGTTACCTTTGATATCGCTTCCTTATATATTTGTTGTTCCCGCTTCGCTCCGGTGCTCTTGTGAAACCAAATCTGTAATGGCACAGACCAACCGAAGTGAAAGAAACTATGATAGATTCAATGAAAACTTAAACATATGATCAATGAGTCATGTAATAAAATAAGAATAATTTTATGGGAAAGAAGCATGCCACTGTATTATATTGAATAAAAGTGGAAGATACAACCGAAATGCCTTGATGTTGCAAGTTCCCTTTTAGCGGTCCTTCGTTCCAACACACACATATACTTGTTCCAATATTTGCATGAAGATGATCTTCAAAAGATTGATGGGAAAATGTAGACCTCAAGTATCAACTGAAATAATATTCTTCACACAATCTCCATCCTATTCTTCCAACAATCCTTTTTTCAAATTTTCTTAACTGTGCTTAACCTTTTCCATGAGAAGCCCATTATTATATAGGAGAAATTGAAGTGGTTAAAGGGGTGAGGATGATCCCACCATATCAGAGAAGTTAGTAGGATCGTAACCATATGGACACCACCTCACATTCCAGAAAATTCCCCTTTTAGAAACTTCTTGAACCTCTTTCCTCTTTTGGATTTCAAACGTCACCGCACCATACCTATATAGCAACCTATGGAAATCCTGCAGGCTAGCTATAGAGCAGCTGGCGAAAATCATGGATTTCCACACTGTACACTACGGGTAGCCTGTGGCGTCCTTCTAAAAAGTACTCTTACAGAGGAGGAAAGAAGTCACTTTTTTCAGGCAAAAGATGATTTTGAGAGCCTGATCACATGCTAGTAAAGTCATCATCGGAGTGACCAAAATAATGTTTAACAACTTCTCTTCTTCAACTTCTCTTTGATTTGATTATGAAGCTCCTGCATTTCTGCAGTGAAGTATTCATCTCCAGTTCTTTTGAATTCCCTCTGATCCATTTCTCTTAACTCTGACACTCCCCTTGGATTCATTACATAAACTATCTGAAATGAAATCTTTCCAGTACTTTTGTTCACTGAGTCATTGTATGCAAACTCTACTTGTGCTAGAATCTGATCCCACTGACTATGATGTTCAGCGACCAAAATTCTCAACAAATCTCCTAAACTTTGATTTTCCATCTCAATCTGTCAATCCATTTGAGGGTGATATGCAGAGCTAAAGGATATTTTTGTTCCCAGCTTCTTGCACATTGTTCTTCAGAAATGAACAACAAATTTGGTATCCCTATCTGAAACAATACTCTTGGGAAACCCATGAAGTCTCACAACTTCCTTGAAAAACAAGTTAGCAATGTGTGTTGCATCACTGGTCTTATGCAATGGGATAAAGTGTGCCATATTTGAAAACCTTTCAACTAACACAAATATGGAATCACTTCCTCTTTGTGTCCTTGGAAATCCCAACATGAAATCCATGCTTATTGCATCCCAAGGCCTCTCTGTAATAGACAATGGTTGATACAACCCAATATTTTGTCTCTTTCCCTTTGCATACTGGAAAATCTTACATCTGTTCACAAACTTCTTCACGTCTTCCCTCATACCTGGCCAATAGTATGAAATTTTCAACTGTGAAAATGTTTTATCATGGCCGAAATGTCCAACTAGACCTCCACTATTATTTTCCTTTAGCGAATTATCGCTCATCGAACACTTTGGTATGCACAATTGGCACCCTTTGAAAAACAACCGGTCCTGAATCAAATATTCGGACCACTGGCTTTTGTCTTTGAGCACATGATTCACACATGCTTCATATGCCTCCTTGAAATCTGGATCATCACAATACATTTCCTTAAGGTGTTCAAACCCCAAGGTTTTCACTTGAAATTCCTGCAGAATTAAACATCTCCTGCTCAATGCACCAACAACTTTCTTAGCACTATGAGAAATATGTTTAATGACAAAAGTGAAAATTTTCATAAAATCTATCCACTGAGTATGTCTTTGTTTTAACTTCTCATGTCGGGTTATGAATTGTAAAGCTTGATTATCACTATACAAAACAAACTCTTTTGGAACAAGGTAGTGTCTCCATTTCTACAAGGCTTGAATTATGGCGTAAAAATCTTTATCATATGTGGAGTATTTTCTCTTAGTATCATTCACCTTATCACTGAAATATGCAACAAGCCTATTATCTTGGCTCAAGAGCGCTCCAATTGCAACTCCACTAGCATCACACCTCACTTGAAATGTCTTCCTGAAATCTGGAAAGACCAGAATCGGTTGTTTTGTTATCTTGTCCTTCAATATATTGAATTGTTTTTCAGCCTCTTATGTCCATTTGAAAGACTTATGTATTTTCTTCACTATATCCATCATCCGTGCACCGATCTCACTGAAATTTTTGATGAACTTTCGATAGAAACTTTCTAATCCATGGAAGCTTCTTACCTCAAATATACTCCTTAGTGACGAGCATTCTCTGATTGCTTTCACCTTCTCGGGATCCATCTTCAATTCATTCGAAGAGATCACAAAAACCAAACAAATGAGTTCTTTCTTCATAAAATAGGACTTCTTTAAGTTTATCAGCAACTTCTCCCGCTGCAACCTCCTAATCACTAATGTTAAGTGCCTCAGATGCTCTTCTTCAGTTTTACTGAAGACTAGTATATCATCCAGATATACGATCACAAACTTTCCTATAAAATCCTTCAACACTTCATTCATCAACCTCATAAAAGTACTCGGGGCATTTGTTAAGCTAAACGACATAACAAGCCATTCATAACAAGCCAACCTCATTTGTCTTGAAGGTTGTTTTCCACTCATCACCTTCTCTCATCCTTATCTGGTGATATCCACTTTTCAAATCTATCTTTGAAAAATAGTTCACTCCACTTAAGAAACCCATTAAGTCATCCATCCTTGGCAATGGAAATTTGTACCTAATGGTGATCTTGTTTATGACCCTTGATTCTGTACACATTCTCCATCCTCCATCCTTCTTCGGACTCAACACAGTTGGTACTGTGCATGGACTCAAGCTTTCTCTGTCCAAACCTTTGTCTAATAGATATTGAACTTGTCTCTTTACCTCCTCATTCTCTTGAGGTGTCAATCTATACGCTTCTTTGTTCGACAGGTTTTCTCCTGGTATTAAGTCAATGTGATGACCAATACTTATGATAGGTGGCAATGAGCTTGGAAACTCATCCACTACTATGTCAGCAAAATTTTCTAATAGTTCCTGAATTTCCTCAGGAAAATCTTCCATATAAGTAATTGTAAGAATAAATTTCAGCTTCTTCACCAAAACAAACTGCATTTCTTGTTCTTTCTTAACTTCACTCAAGAGTTCCTTCCCACTCATGATAAGTATTCTCGTGTTGGCTTCTTATTTCACTTTACTCTCCTCAATTGGAAGCAACATGTGTGTCCTACCATTCTTCTCCAAAGTATAAGTATTCTTCCTCCCATCATGAATGAAATTATTGTCATACTTCCATGGTATTCCCAAAAAACATGACATACATCCATGGGAATCACATCACACAGAATATCATCTCTATATCGCCCTATTTTAAATTCAACAAGGCATTGTTTAGTTATCGTTACCTGATGACCTTTTTGTAGCCATGATAATTTATACGGACTTGGATGTGCATTCGTCTCCAGCTCCAATTTCTCCACCATCTAAATGGATACTAAATTATCAGTGCTCCCACTGTCAATTATCACCTTGCATACTCTGTCTTTAGTCTTGTAAGCTGTCATGAACAAATTGTTCCTCTGCACTGGATTTTCAACCTCTGGCTCTGGATTTAAGAGAAATTTCTTCATCATCAAAGATCGCCTATCTTTTGTGCCTTCTGCTTCAAAATCTTGCTTATGCGCTTTCGAAATGTGTGCTTCACCTCCTTGTTTATTTCTCTCGGGGAATTCCCAAGACATGTTTCCTATCTTTCCATGGGAATAACACTTTACTTCTCCTCCTCTACCTGATCTTCCTCTTCCTCTAGGAAAGGAGTCTCTACCACCACTCTGTCTTCCTCGAGATCTTCCTCCTCTTTTAGAGTGACTATGTATTTTTTTCGCCTCACCTTGGGGTTTCTGTGCCTTGTTATGGGAAATTCCGTTACCTCTATTCAAAATTCTACCTTTGCTTTGCTGACTGTGCTTTATGGCCAACTTCTCTTCTGCTTTCGTTGAAATTTGATAAGATTCCTCCACTTTCCTTACTGTCATCATTTTGATTTCATCCTGGATTTCATATCTCAGGCCGTTTATATATCTGGAAACCTTTTCCTCATCTCTCTCTCTTGGTCCAACCCTGATGTTCAACCTATATAACTCTTATGTGCAATCCTTGACTGTCATTCATTTCTGTCTCAGGTTCTGCAATATCCTGAACATATTTAGCTAATAGTCCTTGGGTATGAATTTATCCTTTAACTTGGCTACCATTCTATCCCAACTCTTAATATTTTTTTTCCATTGCTTCTCATGTCAGCCTGTAGTTCATCCCACCACAGTGTTGCATGTACTTTTAACTTGGTGACAGTGTGTTTCACCTTTTTCTCCTCATCAACGTCTTCATAGTCGAAATAATTGTCCATTGCTTGTATCTAATCAAGCAAGTATTCAACGTCCAAATTACCTTCATACATTGGGATGTCTATCTTTTCTCTAGCTCGAAACTTGACAACTGCTTTCAACAAGCATTCTTCCACAACATCCTCTATTACAACTTCTTCAACTTCCACTTCTTCATTCTTTTCATCACTGGTGTCTCCAACATCAGGTGCTATCCTTGGCGTTGTTTCCATGGAATCCAATCTTTCTCCGAGTTATCGAATTTCCATTTCCATAGCTCTATTTTCTATAGGTGGATCCTCACATCTCCTAGGCAACATTTCCATGTCATTGACCTCAACCTAATTTTTTGTCTTGTCTCTCTACAGAAATCAATTATGTGAGCTTTGATAACACTCTGGAGCATACCCCACTTCCCTCCTGGGGACTCAGTGACCTCCCGATCTTGGATCTTCAAATTCCTGAGCCGAATTATCTCTTTGGGCCTTCAACAGACCCAGAACAACTAATACAAACATGTCCCTTTGATTTTTCATGTAGGTGTAGGTTACCCACAACTTTTCTCTTCGACACTTGGCAACACCAACCTTGCGAATGCTAGCCCCATGATAGACTCTTCCTCTTATGTGACCATGGGTTGTGACCATGGATCATCTCTTCGTAACTTCGGGCTTCATAAATATTGAGACATCCACATTTGTTTCCTTTTGAAACACTTTACCCCAAATTTGTGGATCTTTGTCGCGTGTCTCCCTGGATCTGACAGTCTAGCTGTACTTTGGGTTTCACAACTTCGCAAAATTTCACCTACTCTACACCCAACTCCTCTGGACCTCTAACTCCCATATTTTCTATTCCACTGCCACGTGTCTCCTCGCAACCAACAGTTAATATTTGCTTCGCGACTTCGCAACTTCGACGATCCCACTTCTCAATACTTCGAAACACTCCTAGCTCCTAAATGATGAAATACCTCACGACTAATTCTCCATGCAACTTTTCCCATATCTAACGGTCTGGAATGATCCCAATCCCTCTGGGAAAGATCTTGCTCGTTAATCTTTGGGAAACCTTAAAGGAATCCTTCCTTTGAATATTTCTCGTCGCTCTCCCTACTGAGTTTGATCCTCCTTGAACTTTTTTCTCCTTAGAATGCTTTCTTCAACACTTAGTCGAATATCTGCCTATGCATGCCTTGCAACAAGTCCTCCTTCACAACACTCTGAACTTCTTCTGAATGACTCCTTTGATACCCAACGAAGTATCGACTTTGTACACACCTTTAGGCTATCTCTCCATAAATTTCTGAGTCAAAATAGACTATGTCGATGCACACCTTGCAGAAACTATGCATTATTTGCACACATAAGTTTCATGTTATCTCTTCTGAGCCTACGAGTCGAAACAGACTCTGTCAACGCACTCTTTGCGGACCCTATGCACACTTGCACTTGCTCATAGAAGAGAGACAATTGAAACTTATCTAAATATCCACATATTCATATATTCAACCATGTAAATGCATTTATAAACATAAGAACAAGAAATAACAGAGAATTTCAAATAAACATAAAGTCTACCATTCATTCATCCAAATAGACACAGCAACACTAGACATTTGGGATAATGCTTCCTCTTTTATATTCATTCAACTAAATTATACATGTGTTCATAAACTCTGATAAGCTTCAACAACTTATGCACCAACTATCGGCAACTAGAATGCCAACAACTTCAACTATCAACCATCAACAAACTCTCCTAGGAAACAATACAAATATTTATACAAGAGGGGCTCTTCAATCTTTTCCCTCCAACTACTCTAGATCTATCCTATCGAATTAAAAGCTACCAACTACTTAGAATTCATTACAATAAATATTTGTGATAGAAAGATAAGATCGAACACATCGAATCTATAATGCACTCAGCTTCATTAAAATAAAATACATTCTCCAATGTCCTCATGAGATCATCTAGCTCCACAACATTAAAGATGTTCTTTAAGTACAATCCTCTCAAAATATTTTCACTATATGCCACTTTGAATTTTAAATTTCACTTCAAAATGTGTGTTAGGCGCTAAGCTATCCTCCACTCGCACTTTGTTGGTGATGCTCCTACATAATAAGCATTTCCTCAATAGATAAGGGCGCCAAAGATCTATGTCATACATAATAGCCAACATTTCCTTTTCATAGATTGATTTTCCCAAATTTCACTCTAACAGTTGTTTGCTGGTAAAGGCCAAAGGCCGACCCTCTTGCATAAGGACTTCTCCAATTCCTTTCCTTGAAGCATAACATTCCAGGAAAAAGGACTTTGTGAAATCAGGAAGGGTCAGGACTAGAGTGGTGCACTAGAGGAGACAGTAAAATGTTTTTTGTATCTCAATTTTAAATTCACTCAAGACCATTTTGTTGTATCTCTTAGGTTTTGTGAATTTGAATTAAATTTGGCGACGTTTTCCTCATTTTTGTAGTGAGTTTTCTGTAGCTTAAATGAAAGATATGTTACTACAATTTTTTTTTCCAAAATAAATTAAATATTGTTTTGTATGAAATGGTTAAATATTGTCCTGTATGAAGTGGTTAAATATTCTTCCAAATAAATTAAATATTGTTTTCTATGAAGTAGTTAAATATTGTTATGTATGAAGTGGTTAAATATTCTTCCAAATAAATTAAATATTGTTTTATATGAAGTGGTTAAATATTGTTTTGTTTGAAATTGTTTATGGGTTTGAATTAATGTTGAAAATCATTACATTGAACTTTATGATAAAYGGTGTAATTAAATCGATATCTCTAATGGGTTTAATACTATGAAATTGATTCTTTTTGGGGGTAGTTTAATTGGCAAGTGTTGTGATATGAATTTCCATGAGGTTTCGAGTTCAACTCTCTCCGACTGATCTTGTGTGTCGCGTATGGGGCATYGTGGATACACATAGAGATTATAGTGGTAACAGTTGGATAACACGACCACGTATAACGCGACTATGTTCCCAACTAATTGTCAATTCCACCAAACATAAAACTATGAAATTAATCCATGCTTTTTAAAGCTCTTCACCCTACACTTAAAAATTTCCCACACCACTCTTTCAACTATGACTTGCATGAATAGAGATTGCAATGGAGTTCTATCCCTACATTGTGATGGCGATGGCTTGCATGAATTGAGATTGCGATGGATTTCTATCCATATATTGTGATGGCAGAAACAATCATAAACAAAATCTTCCATGGAATTCCATCATATGTAAATACTTTACCCTATTTTATTTCAATCGATTTAGAGGAAATAAAAATCAATGATAAATGATCTTGGATATGGATGTGTATATTGTAAAACTTTTATGTATATTCTCAACCACCAATCGATTTAGAGGAAATAAAAACCAATGATAAATGATAATGGATATGGATGTGTGTATTGTAAAAGTTTTATGTATATTCTGAACCACCATTATTGTCATGGAAAAGGTAAATACAAAGAAACCAAGTTTGGAAACAAAACCAAATTATATTCTAAATAACATGGAAAAGGTAAATACAAAGCAACAAAGTTAGCAAACAAAACTGATGCAGGAGTATCACTCCATGTCATCACTCGCTAGCCAAGCGAGGCACATCAATGCACATATTTGATGAAGGAAGAGAGGCGCAACCCTCATTTCAAATTTTGAATTTGAATATAATTAAATGCTTGTAAGGCTGTTAGAGCCATGAGGCCGTGCATATATGTAGGCTTTAGATGTAAATAGCCTTAATGGTTGTAAGGCTGGATCTAGCTCCGATTCTGTACTAGACAGCCCATTCAATTTTAGAGTTAATGTAATTGAATAGAGTAGGTGAGATGGAGGGAAGAGCTCGAAGAGCCCCCTCATGTAAAAGATATTTGATCTTGTTTTGGGTAGGTAGCAAGAGTTAGAGAAGAGAGAAGAGAGAAGGAATTGAGACTCTGTCAAAGTCTAAGCTCAGGAACACTTTGTAAAGGAAGCATTTGATATTAATACAAACCAGAGAAGTTTTTCCTGCATATTTTCTGTGTTGTGTGAATGTCTATGTGTATTCTATTTATGCTGTGAATGTATGTTGTAGATGTGCATTTACAGGGAGAGATAGGTTCTGCTATCTGTAGAGTTCTTTGATTTCAGGTTGGAGTTATTTGAGGCTTCATGCCAAGAGGCCGTGATAGAACACTGCAAGTTCTGATAGTCAGTTCTTAGAGAGCACTTCCAATTCTGAGGAATTTGGACAAGGACGTGCTAGGAGGGCACAACAATTGAAATCATTGACTCAGAGGAAGACCTCAAGGTTGCTGAACACCTTGGAGGCAAGACTATTTAGAGGAAGACACAGTGGAAGATAGAATCATTGCGGGATTCTGCAAGAACTTTGCCAGGTGGGCATTGAGTAGATGCATGTGTTGCATTGAGGAGGAACTCCATTGTGAGTTCAAGAAGAAAACAGAGTCACTGAGATAACTCTGGGGAAACTCTACCAGGAGGGAATTGAGTCGGTGTGCAAATAGAGCATAGAAGGAAATAACTCTTTTGAGTTCTAGAATAGAAGAAGAGGTCCAAGGAAGGATCTTCACAGGGTTGTTGAACACCCTGCAGACTCAGCAAGAAGTTGCTTGAGCAAGAGAGTGTCAGGAGGGCATCAGATTCTCCATCCAAGGGAGAAGGAAAAAGGGTTAATCCCTTAGAGGTCGAAGATACAGGAAAAGCTCAGAAGAGATAGCACCTTCATGCATGTAAAAACTCTGCAAGGAGCACAGAAGTCAAAGAATCCTTTGAGGATTCAAGGAGAGAAGCTCATGAGGAGTAGTTCTTTCATGCATAGAGCCATATATGCAGAAGTCGTAGAGGCCAAGGAACTCTTTGGAGAGTTTAGAATCCCAAAAGCTCAGGAGGGACAATGTCTTTGAGAATGCAGGCAAAACCTAATGCTGTAGAGCTCGCAGAGGAAAAGCAAAGTTTGAAGCCTTTGGAATTTGGAAAATCTTCCAAATTTTTGGAAGAAAGCGCAACCTCAAGGGGAGAGCACAGCTTCCATTGGATCATGCCGAAGGGAAGATCTGGACTATTGAAGTTTTCACGTTCAGATAACAGTAAGAGAGCACACAGGAGAAGAGAAGATCTAGACCATCAGAACTTGCTCAGACAACCAATAGACATCGGATCTATCGAAAGAAGCATGAGGTTTAATCCTCACACGGAGAGCAGAGAAATCCGGAAAAGTCTCGACAAGGCGAAAGCATTGGGATTGCAGATTTCAAAACTTCAAAAGT
>JASDQU010101758.1:388420-450630 GCA_032191745.1 Picea mariana | reverse complement strand
GGGGTGTAATAGAAGAACTTTCGAGACGAACTAGAGAAGTTGACCGTGAAAGGAAATACAGGCATAACCTTCACTGCTTGGAAAAAAAAATGTAGTAGGAAGGCCCTCTCTTGGGATTAATTATTTCTTGGGTAATGACTAGGAAAGTAATCATGATGTCTAACAGGAGCAAAGCTTGCAAATAGGGGAGGAAGAAAATTGCACAAGCACAGGTTGTTCCAAAAAAAAATGACAAGAGCCAATGCGTACCTGTTGTAAATGATGAGGCATAGAAGGAGTTGAAAGGACCAAGCTCGTGTGCCCCATACCCATCCCGACCTACCATCATTGTTGTTTGGAGGAAGCCATTAACCCAGAGCATGTGCATCATCGCCCCAACGCATATGAGAAATGAATGTTGCTCATCCTAGGATGTAGTGAGGAGAGGGTGGTGGCGTGTGCATTTAACTCCTTAAAGTGCATGTTGTCCACTTGTCACCCCATCTGGGGTGATTTAAAATTAAAATTAAATAAATTCTAAAATGATAATTATTATTAATTTATATCTTTATTAAAATTGTATAAATTATATTATATTGTTATTTTAATACTAATTTAAAATTAAAATAAATTTTACATTATATATATATATATATATATATATTAATAAAAAAGGCAGGACCTGTTATATTACTGTAGCAAAAATGTACAAAATGGAGAAGCTGTTGGGGATGCCAGTTGTCCCGCCTACATAGGAAACCGGGACCACTGGGCATCCCCTACCAAATGTCACCCTGTTCTCAAAATAGCCAAGTTTTTCCCTGCCACGTCCTGCCCGGAGGAAACCAGGACGCGCAAGGTTGCATAGACATCTAGATATCATAAGTTTGCTAATTAAACTGTAATCTAGAAGGCTCATAGCCATACTAAAAACTATGCAAGAAAACATAACCAACTAAGCTGCCAGTAACCTGCTATCCCTCGCTTTTGAGCTGGTCCCCTGTGATCTTCCATCCGGCTGGGAAGGCGTATGCACGCGCGCAGGTAGGGCATTGGCGCCTCAGATGTGTGGGGCATTGGCGCCTCGGATTGTTTTACATTTGTTATTATGCCATGGAGACATTATCAAGTCATAAACTAACCTAAATAGATAATCATTCAATAATTAGCATTAGATCAAGAAATAAACAACTCTATTTGTTTTTTTGTTAGAACTGTTATGACACAATCTGTACTTGTCCAAATCCCAAGGCAAGTAAGGGAGATTGGTGTAAAAATGGGATATCCTACCACTGTCACCTCAATAGGAAATACCCTCTTTTATGAGAAAAATATAGTCTACCTCAAAGCATCCCAGGTGTCCTAAAGTGTTGGGTAAGCTAAGTATATATCAGGGAATACCCCCCCTCTCACTGGTCACCTAAGAAAAATGTCTACGTCTAAGGAATTGAGTTGAAGGAAAAAAAAATTTACATGCCCGAAACAAGAACAATATAGCATGTATATAACAATTTCCAAGTACTAGAATTATAGTAAAGTCTCCAAAGACGAAAACCAATCAAAATATATGGTGGTTGAAGCAAAATTGCAGAAACTTATCAGTTTACAACATCAATAAATGTTTTATAACAACCAAAATAATTAATGCTCGTAATTCCAATAAAATACCATGAAAACTTAGCATTTATAAAGTATATTATATAGAAATTATAACAACCAATTTTTAAGTGAGTTAAATGTGAGTTAGGTTAGTGTATGAAATAAATTAGCATGGATTAGTATGGTTGTAGCAATGATTTGCAACAACAACAAATTAGCTAGTGGATTAATCAAGCCTAGAGTTAGTAACGGTTAGTAAGAGATTCAAAGAATAGAGTTTAAGTGTTTGTTTGATCAATCATTCACAAGAGAGATTAGAAAAGTGCCTTGTTTGGGCATATAGAGTCAAGAACAATAATAATATAACTTGGAGAAAGTAGAAAATATAATTCTTGTCAAAGAGAAAAAAATGAATGCTAAAGGTGTTGGCACTTCAAGGCCTCAAGCATCCAAGTCTTGAAGAGAAATTTACTAGAGAATAAGCACTTGTAGGCCCTAGTGAATATTCCCTCCTTAGATGGTACACACTATTTTTTCACAACTGGCATTGTTCACTTACTCTTCATTATCCGAAGCATAAAATCCATTATTATTGAAGAAAGAACTTACTTTGAAGGAAGTCAACCATGAAAAAGGGTCATTAAAGCCATAATTTATGAGAGTGTCGCATGTTGCACCACTACAGCACGCAACACCCTTGAATGTCGCATGTTGCACCACTGCAGGGTGTGATAGTGTCTCATGTTGCTAGTTCACAGGGTGCGACACTGTTTGAACGAGGAGAAAATGATATTTTTGAGAAGTTTCTAGAAGAGAAGATTCGAAGATGAGGTGTCCTCCAATCGGTTTGGATCTCACCCGTACTCTTGATTTCGGGATATCCTAGCCTATCATCCTAACATCCTCATCCCTTCCTCTTCAATCTATAAATGGATATTTCTCTCATGAGGAAATACTAATAGTTAATGGAGAATAGTGGTTAATAACCTTTTCTTATAATTTGTGATTTGAAGATTGTTAGTAACTCTTTAGCCTTAAGAGATTCAATTGAGGTTAAAGTAGTCAGTTGGTGGTGATGGATCTCATGGATACAATGTGGGTATTGGAGAAATGAATTGTTGGAAGGAGCCTCACAACACCAAGGCGTTGGTTGTAACTCTTCCATTATTTCCAATACAGTAACATATTCTCTTTCCTATAAATACTTTTAATTGTATTTATTACATTTCTCCTTGGTCAGTTGTATAGATTTGTTGAGGTATTATTGTTTCTTTCACTAGTTAACTTGTGTTATTATACAAGTTTCCAGATCAAAGCCTTCTAATCAATATGGGAGTTGCAATTAGTGAGGACAACCTTCGATCAATCCTTACTTATTAATATTTTGATTGTATGAATCTAAGGAAATAAACATGTTATGTGTTGTTTTGTTCTAGCTTCGGGTTCACAAACTAGGGAGATGGGTCCATGTCCGCATAGACTAATTTGTCTGTCAACATTATACTATTGAAATATGTTATGCAATAAGCAACTAGGATGGAGCTCCTAAAGTGCTATCACTTTAGGGCTCTAGTGTCCTATCCTAGACTAGGTATTCTTGGCAATTTTAACAAGTAGAAAAGAAAGAGAGAGAAAGAAGCACCTTATGTTTCTCTCTTAGGGTTTAAGCAAGAAATTTCATAATCTTCAACATGAAATAAGTAAAATTTACCACAAGTATTTATTACATGAAAAAAATTGCATGTTTTCTACTTCACCAAGAATAATCAAGCAAAACCTAGTTGAAGACTTTCCACCATGAAAATATCCAAGATAAACCACCAAAAGCCTCTCCAAGAATATGCACAATAGTTATTTCATCCAAGTAACCTCAAAGGGACGAAAATTTCAGTCCTCCACTCAAGTGGGATGAGTTATGATGAAATTGAAATAAGAATAGCCATATTTATATGGGAAATCCTAACCTCATTTACCCAAAAGTTGTGTCTTTTCATAAAACCGATCCTACGAGTCAATTCCCTCATAAAATTTAAAAATTAAATCAATTTTCCAAAAATAACCCTAAAGAGGGTGACATCAACCTTCCTAGGGTGATGTTAGGCCTCCTCAAGGAGACGTTGAGGTCATCTAGTGGAATGTTGGGCCTCCAAAGGCATGTTTCCATGCCACACATGCTAAAATTGTGGTATAGGATCTCCAAGCATCAAAACCCTACCCTAGGTGACATCATGGGATACTAGGGTGACGTCCAAGACCTCCAAGGGCTAACGTCTAGGTGGGAAGGGCTAGTAACCCGTCATCTAGACCTGCCAAAGTTCCTCCAAAGGTAGTGTATTCTTTATTCATTGTGCAAACTGGTCATCATGATCTTTCCCCAAGCATGGGTTCCCTGCATCCATCCTTGGTCTTCAATCCCTAATGAAGGTCCAAACTAATCATCTCCTCATGAAACTTGTCCACCTGGAAAGGTCCTGAAAAGACAAATGGGTATGCCCTCCAAGGATCCATGAGTCACAAGTATCATAACAAGTAAACCACATCTAATAATCAAACCACCTAAACATGTGCATCAAACCCCCTTTTTCAAACTAATTTTATTTTTAAGGACGTTATACAATTTGTCGAATTTAGGCATGAGAGTGGTCTCAAGGCATCCTATTGGGTCAATCATTCCCCAGGTCCAAAGTGTTTCCCGAGAGAAACCCCTCTAAGGCATGTGTGCATGTGAAGTGGAGTAGGGTTAAATTTTGGGCAGGGGGATCATGACATACAAGGGTATGTATTGTCTCATTTATGGGTGCCTTTGTAGAGGGAGAGCGTCCCTTCGTCCGCGATGCAACATTTTTCCAAGCCCATTAATTTCCATTAGTTAATTAAAATCCAAATACTGGGTACTCCCTATAGTGAATCGATTGGCTTGGAGGGAAATACCACAGTGTCACTTGAAGCTAGAGGTACATAGAGTGCCATATGCATGGAAAGAAAGGGACACTACATGAGTGTACACACCTCAACAAGTGGTATATGTATATATAATGTAAAACTATTCTTTTGCAGGCCTTAATCTTTAAAGAGATAAAAATTCATTGTTTCTCAAGGCCTCTTGGGTGAGCATCTCGAATGTTTTATGATTGGATTTTATCTTTTGCCAACTCTTTTCCCCTTCAAGCCTTCAACCCCTTCTTCCCATGAATTGAGGTACAATCCCTTCTTGGGTCAGTACTCTCGAAGATCCAAAAATATAAGGAGACAAAAGGAAATAAGTGTGGAAGGTTATAAGCATAATCATGAATGGACGATGACTCTTCAAGGAACCTCCTAGTAGCACCCTATTCCCAAGGGTGACCAACTTACTAGGACACAATGCCAACCACCAAGGTTAAATAAGACAAAGTGTATAAATTCCAAGAAAGCCTTTTGTGATCAATAAGGATCATTTGAAACATGTTCAAATGCTTCAAATATTAGAGTGACACTTACCATGATACCCAAACTCATTACCTCATGGAGCTAGACCCATTTCCCTCCGGGACTAGCCCAATGTCGTGGATGTTGTTGTTGCTAGCGATGTGTAGAGTGCATCAATGAAAATGGGCCCTCTGGGGCTATTCTATGCCTATATGTCTCTTAACAATCCATGTTTACAACCTATGAGCCTCGAGACATAATCTCCTTAGTTACCCCTAGGTTAGGGGTAACAAGAACCATATTTGAGCTTTTGTTTGGACACATTTATTTGAGTGTTTGTTTGGACCCATTTTTTATGTTTTAAATCCTTCTCAATCATTAAGTCTAAGATTTCATTAAAAACTCTAATTCTAAATGATTATTGAGATTCAACTTTACTTGAGTAAGGAGAATGTAAACACGTCACTTTAGGTTTTAAGTGTAAATTTCAATATAAAGAGATAAAGTGGTGGAAAATAGTATAAGAGTAACCATAATATTAAAAACTAAGTGAAAACTAATTTAATTTCAATCACTGTTGTAGCAACGAATAGTATGGGGTATCTATATATGATACTATACATACGATGGGTTATCTATCTATGATACTATACAAACTAAATAGCATGAGTTATCGATTTATAATATTAGACAAAATAAATCATTAAGATTAGAATAAAGAGATTGTAGTTGTTTCTAACACAATATCAACTAAAAATGTTCATAAATCATATCCAATGTATGAAACTCATTTATGTAGGCCAATTGAATGTGATGCCCACACATAACAAAGAAATAGATATTTAGCAGAAAATGCATATGTAAAAAGTAATAATTAGTACCATTCTCATCCATGAGAATATCTCATTTTCATGTGTAGTGACAGTTCCAAAAGTATAACAAATGTTACATTGATACAATATAGAAAATGTAATGGTAAGTAACCCATTCATATTTAATTTTTCGAAATGGTTTTAGAATGGAATATGTGCATGTTGAATAATGGTGAAGGTGCTTTTAAGAATCGATGTGGATGATGAATTTTGAACCTAGTTGGAATAAATTTTTTTAGTTGTTAATGTACAATTCATTTATGTAATAATTATCGTGGTTATTGTATGAATTGTGAGTATAATATTATTATTCTCAGAGCAACTTCTTATAGTTTGAGATGAGAGAAATGTGCAATTCCCTTTATGCTCAACATGAAGTTGTTAACAAGTTACATTTGAAAAGAATATTAGTAACACAATAATGATTTTAATGTAATACGATATTTCAGTATCAACTTTATGACAAATACGTATATATATACAATTTTTTTTTAATTTCTTATTGGGTAGAGAGACACTTTCTACAATTCAAAATGAAGGAGAATTGTAATTCTTTTGGTGCTCAACATGGATTTAACAAGTAAAATTTAAAAAGAATATTTGTAACAGAAGACTATTTCATTGTCGATCATAAATATGGTAACTAAAGGTCATAGGTCCTGGAGAAAGGTGGTGAGATCAACTCCCATTAGTAGGCAGGCAGCCTTATAGGAGTAGGGAGGTCCCCGACCAGGAAGGTGGTTGCATGATATGGAATCGAATCCAAAAGAGATCAATGAATCGGAAAACACTCACTCAGCCAGCCGAACAAGCAAGCCAAGCAAGGTAGAAGCATTAACTGAATTAGGATGTGCATATATGTGCATATACAAAAGTCAACCACTATATATATGTACATATACATAAGTGGTAAGCTTCTATATATGTGCATATACAAAAGCCAATCACTTATGTATAAGCGCATATACAGAAGGTGGCTTCCAACCCCTTCCATATATGCACATATAAAGAAGCCAACCACTTTCGTATATGTGCATATATGGAAGGTGGTTTCCGTATATGAGCTTATACATAAGTCAACCACTTCTGTATATGCACATATATGGAAGCCACCTTTCATATATCTTCATATAAGGAAGAAAACCACTTCCATCTATGTGCATATATGGAATCTGATCACTTATGTATATGTGCATATATGGAAGCCGACTTCCATATATGCACATATATAGAATTCGACTACTTTTGTATATGTGCATATACAAAAGTGATCGGCTTCTATATATGTGCATAGATGAAAGACGACCACTTCCGTATATGCACATATACAAAATCCACCTTTCATATATGCACATATTCTAAAGTGGTCGACTTCCATTTATGCGCATATATGGAAGTTGGCCATGTAGAAACTGGCCAACTTTCATATATGTGCATATACATAAGTCAACTGGCTTATGTATACGTGCATATACAAAAGTGGCATCCTTCCATATATGTGCATATATGGAAGTGGCCAACTTTTGTATATGCACATATATGGAAGTGGCCGACTTTCATATATGCGCATATATGAAATTCGGCCAACTTTTGTATATGCACATATATGGAAGTGGCCAACTTTCATATATGCACATATACGAAAGTGGGCCACTTCCATATATACCATATACGAAAGCTGGCTACTTCCATATATGCACATATATGTAAGTGGCAGACTTTCGTATATGCACATATACGAAAATACGAAAGTCGATAAGTTATGTATATGCACATGGTATCTTCTGTATATGCACATATACAAAAGTTGACCACTTTCGTATATGTGCATATACGGAAGCTGACCACTTCCGCATATGCGCATATAAAGAAGCCCACCACTTCTGGATATGCACATATACGAAATCCCACCACTTATGTATATGCGCATATATAGAATCCAACCACTTATGTATATGTGTATATACAAAATTCATCCACTTCTGTATATGTACATATACAGAAGTTGGTCGCTTTCGTATATGCCCATATACAAAATTTGACTACTTACATATATGCACCATATACAGAAGTCACCTTTCGTATATGCACATTTACGGAAGTGGTCGGAATCCGTATATGCACATATATAGAAGTTAGCCACTTTCATATATGCACATATACAAAAGTGGTGGCTTTTTTATTTGTGCATATATGGAAGTGGTCAGATTTTATATGTGCACATATACAGAAGTGGTCGTCTTCCGTATGTGTGCATATAGGAAATGTGGCTTTTGTATATGATCATATACAGAAGTAGTCGGCTTCAGTATATGCACATATATGGAAGTGGTCGAATTTCGTATATGCACATATATGAAAGACAGATTTCGTATATGTGCATATATTAAAGGTGGCTTCCATATATGCGCATATAAGGAAGTGGTTGAATTTTGTATATGCCCATATATGGAAGTCGATCGATTTCCATATATGAACGTATACAAAATTCGATCACTTTTGTATATGTGCATATACAGAAGTGTTTGTATTTTGTATATAATATATCCATCTTGAATATATAACCTATCCATTCCCTTAACATTTTGTGGAATATGGTCTCATAGCATACAAACGCATTCTAGTGGCATGACATCGATCCCCTTAGAATTTATTTTCCCACTTGATAATGGAATGTTTCAATCAACAACTTCCCTTGAAATTCCAAAATTTGTTGAAGAAGTATATATTCTCCTACCACCATCTTAGCCTATTCTCTTATAATCTTAATGCATATGTTTGGATCTTTCCTTTTCTTAGAACTCTTTCCTCCTATGAGAATTCCTTTTAGCCATTTAGAACCCTTCAACTCTTCTATGTCAATTTTCCTTCCAATAAATCCTCCTCTTAAGTTGGAGACTACCATAACCTTTATCTCAACCCATCAAATTCTTCTGTGAAATAAAGGTTGGATTAACTCGCCTCAGACAAAGTTCCTCAATGATTCCCATTGAATATGTTATCTCATTTCCAAATCTAGATCAGTTTGCCTTTACTTTTAGTCTCATCTTTGTAGCTATTGCAATCCAACTAAATTACATCCACTTCCCTAAAKTTTCTCTTTTATTTCTCCTTCACCTCTTTAGGATGGAGAGAGAGAGAGAGGAGGGAGAGATTAAACAAGAGTAGAAGAGAGGTCGAGAGTGATATATATATATATAKAKAGAGAGGGAGGGGTTATAAAGAGAGAAAGAGAGGAAGATAGAATGAAGGGAAAATAGAAAGAGACGGGGGGAGAGAGAGAAAAAGAGGGGAAGAGAGAGAGAGAGGGATTTATATCACTACTTCAAAAGAATGTAGAGTGAGAATAATAGAATTCCATATATGCACATATATAGAAGTGGTTGACTTCTGTATATGCGCATATATGAAATATGGATTTAGTATATGTGCTTATACAAAAGTGGTCAACTTCTGTATATGCACATATATGGAAGTGACCAACTTTCATATATGCGCATATATGAAAGTTTGTGCATATATGGAAGCCACCTTGTGCATATACGAAAGTGGTCAACTTATGTATATGCGCATATACGAAAGTAGACCACTTATGTATATGCACATATACGAAAGTGGTGGGCCTCTATATATGAGCATAGTGAAGTGGTCGACTTTCATATAAGCACATATACAGAAGTCGATCGGTTTCCGTATATGTGCATATGAAAAATTCGACCACTTTTCTATATATATGCAAGATACTTTCATATATGAGCATATACAGAAGGTGGATTCCATATATGCGCATTTATAGAAGTGGTCAACTTCCATATATGTGCATATATATAAGTGGTTTTCTTACGTATATGCGCATATATGAAAGAGGTTGGATTCTGTATATGCACATATACAGAAATGATTGGCTTCCGTATATGTGCTTCCGTATATGTGCATATATGAAAGGTGGCTTCTATATATGCACACTAACAAAAGTGGTTGGCCTCTGTATATACACATATACATAAATGGTCGTCTTTCGTATATGCGCATATATGGAAGTCGATCACTTTTGTATATGTACATATATGGAAGTGGTCGGCTTCCATATATGCACATATACAGAAGTAGTCAAATTTCATATATGTGCATATACATAAGTCAATTGGCTTTCGTATATGCACATATATGAAAGTTGACCACTTTCGTATATGTGCATATATGAAAGTGGCTAACTTTCATATATGCACATATATGAAAGTGGTTGGCTTCCACACATATATGGAAGTGGTCAATTTTCATATATGTGCATATATGAAAGTCAACCACTTCCGTATATGCGCATATACATAAGTGATCGACTTTTGTATATGTGCATATACAAAAGTGGTAGGATTTCGTATATGTGCACATACAAAAGTGGTTGAATTCAGTATATGTGCATATATGGAAGTGGTCTTCTTCCATTTATGTAGATATATGAAAAGTGGCTTCTGTATATGCACATATATAGAAGTGTTTGACTTCTGTATATGCGCATATACAGAATTTGGTGCATATACGGAAGCCACTTTCCATACATGAGCTTATACAAAAGTGGTTGGCTTTCGTATATGTACATATACGAAAGTTGGCCACTTCTGTATATGTGCATATATGGAAGTGGTTGGATTTTGTTTATGTGTATATACAGAAGGGGTCAAATTTCATGTATGTGCATACATGGAAGTTGACCACTTCTGTATATACGCATATATGGAAGGGGTCGACTTCCATATATCACATATATAGAAGTAGTCGAATTTTGTATATGTGCATATACAGAAGTGGTTGGATTTCATATATGTGCATATATGAAAGGTGGATTCCGTATATTCACATATACAGAAGTGTCCAAATTTTGTATATGCACATATATGGAAGTGGTCAAATTCCGTATATAAAAATATACGATATTCAACGCATATATAGAAGCCACCTTTTGTATATGCGCATATGTGAAAGCGGCCAGTGTCTGTATATGTGCATATACGGAAGTCACCACTTCCACATATGTACATATACGATAATGATCGAATTTCATATATGTGTATATACAGAAGACGACTGACTTCCATATATGAACATATATAGATTTCAACCACTTCTTTATATGCACATATATGGAAGTGGCCAACTTCCATATATGCACATATACTACAGTCGGTGCATATATGAAAGTGACCTTTCATAAATGGGAATATACGGAAGTGGTCATCTTCTCTATATGTGCATATACTGAAGCCGACCACTTTTGTATATGTAATATGTACACATATGATAGTGGCCATATACGAAAGTGGCCATCTTCCATATATGCGCATATACAGAAGTCGACGCACATCCATATACGGAAGTGATCAACTTTTGTATATGCTCATATACGGATGTCGACCACTTCTGTATATGCACATATACGAAAGTAACCATCTTTCATATATGCATATATATTGTATTTGACGCATATATAAAATCCATGTTTCGTATATGCACATATACATAAGTGGATGGCTTATGTAGATGCACTTATACGCAAGCTAACCACTTATGTATATGTAAATATATGATAGTGATCGAATTTCGTATATGCACATATACAGAAGTCTATCGACTTTCGTATATTCACATATATGGATGTTGACCACTTCCGTATATGTGCATATAGAGAAGTGGTTGTCTTTAGTACAAGCGCATATACGGAAGCCGAACACTTTCGTATATGTGCATATACAAAATCCAACCACTTCCGTATATGTGCATACCCTCGAGTAATAGAATAATGGAAGTGGTTGCATTCCGTATATGCACATATACAAAAGTGGTGGGCTTCCATATATGTGCATATGTGAAAGGTGGTTTTTGTATATGCGCATATACGGAAGTGGTCAGCTTTCGAATATGCACATATACGAAAGTGGACAATATACGTATATGCACATACAGAAGTCGTCCACTTCCATATATGTGCATATACAAAAGCCACCTTGCACATATATGGAAGGGGCTTGCTTCCGTATATACACATATACGAAACTCAGCTAGTTCCATATATGCACAGACACGAAAGTGGACGGCTTCTATAGATGTGCATACGAAAGTGTTGACTTTTGTATATGTGCATATATGGAAGTCGATCGACTTCCATATATGTGCATACAAAATATTCGACCACTTCCATATATATAGAAGCCCGCTACTTCCCTATATGAGCATATATGGAAGGTGGCTTCCATATATGTGCATTTATGGAAGTGGTCGACTTCCATATATGCACATATACAAAAGTAGTTGGATTTCTATATGCACTTATATGGAAGTGGCCAAAATCTGTATATGCACATATACAAAAGTGTTTGGCTTTCGTATATGCGCATATATGAAAGGTAGAATTCTTATATGAGCATATATGGAAGTGGTTGACTTTCGTATATGCGCATATACGTAAGTAGGTCACTTCCGTATATGCACATATATGAAAACCGACCACTTCCATATTTGTGTATATACGAAAGTGGTCGGCTTCCATATATGCGGATATATGGAAGTGGTCAACTTTCGTATATGAACATATACAGAAGTTGACTAGATTCAATATATGTGTTTTTACGAAAGTTGGCCACTTCTATATGTGCATATATGGAAGTGGTTGTCTTTCCTATATGTGCATATATGGAAGGTGGCTTATGTATATGCATATATATGGAAGTGGTCGGCTTTCGTCTATGAGTATATACAGAAGCCGACCACTTATGTATATTCCCATTAACATAAGTGGCAACTTCCATACATGCGCATATATGAAAGTCGGCTTCCGTATATGTGCATATACATAAGTGGTTGGATTCCATATATGTACATATACGAAAGTGGTTTGCGTCTGTATATAAATATATATGAAAGGTGGCTTCTGTATATGCACATATACAAAATTCAATGCATATAACAAAGTTGTATATGCACATATACAGAAGTGGTTGGCTTCCCTATATCCACATATATGAAATTCGACCACTTCCATATATGTACATATACAAAATTAGTTGGTTTTCGTATATGCAAATATATGGAATCGGTCGACTTTGATATATGTGTATATACAAAAGACAACCACTTCTATATATGTGCATATATGAAAGTGGTCGCCTTCCTTATATGCACATATATGAAAGTGGTCAGCTTCCACATATATGTATATACGGAAGTGGTCGAATTTCATATATGTACATATGAAAGATAGATTCTGCATATGCACATATATGGAAGTGGTCAGCTTTCATATGCACATATATGACAGTCAGTGCATATACAGAAGCCACCTACTTTATATGTGCATATACATAAGTGGTTGGCTTCTGTATATGTGCATATATGTAAACCGACCACTTCCATATATGTACAAGAGGAGTTATAAGTGACTCATAGGTGAAGGGAATGGATATCGAGAAGGATAGAAAGGCAGGAATAATTTTTAAAGAGATAATATTAAGATATCATTATGAGGATTTTAAAATATAAAACATGTTTCCTTGGTTAAATTACTTTAGTTGGTCAAAGTTCATAGAAGAAATAATTTTGATGTAAGAACTATGACTGATAGGACCTATGACGAAGGAACTATGACTGGTAGGAACTTTGACGAATGAACTATGACTAATGAACTATGATCGATAAGAACCATGACTAACAAGTACTATGATCGATAGGAACAATGATAGACTATAACTCATAGGAACTTTGATTAAGGAACCATGATCAATAATAAATTTGATAAAGGAACTATGACCAACAAGAACTATGAAATAAAATATAGTTAAGGAAGGATGCCCAATAGGAACTTTGATGATGGAGCTATGAATAATAGGAATTATGATTGATAGGAACTATGATTGAGAATAACTATCACCGATAATAATTTTGATTGAGGAATTGTTGTTGAAATTGCACTTTTCATTAAAAAAATTTAATTTCTCCTCAAACATTTCTATAATTATGAGTTTTTCCTCAACTATTTTATTGTTGAAATAGTGAATTTATAATCACTAAATTTTAAATTCAGGAATTATGACCAATAGGAGATTTGACAAAGGAACTATGAGTGACAAGAACCATGACAAAAAATATAATCGAGGAAGTATGACCAACAAGAAATTTGACAATGGAACTATGAATGATAGGAACTATGATCAACATGAACTTTGACTAATAAAAAATATGATTGACAAGAACTCTAATCGACGAGAACTCTGACCAATAAGAAATTTTCCATAATGAGAATTATGACTGAAGAAATAGGATTGAAAATAATGACGATTAATAGGAACTGTGATCGATAGAAGCTATGATCAAGGAACTATGATCGACATGAACTCTAATTGAGTAACTTGACCAACAAGAACTTTAATTGAAAATAACTCTAATTGATGGGAACATTGACTAGGAGGAACTCTAATCGATGGTAACTATGACCTAGGAACTATGATTGAAATGAATTGTGATCAACATGAACTATGATTGGTGATCGAGGAACTATGACCAAAAATAACTTTTATCGATAGGAGCTCTGACTACTACAATAATGATCATCAAGAACTTTGATAAAGGCACTTTGACCATTAGTCAGAGTTCTAACATGAACTATGATCAATAGGCACTTTGATGAAAGAACTACGACTATCAAAAATTATGATAGAAAAACTATAATCGAAGAACTATGATTGATAGGAACTGTGGACAATGGGATCTATGATTGAGAAATTATGATCGATGCCCGGATTGAGGAACTATTGTTGAAATTGAAGTTTAAAAAAAAATGCAATTTCTCTTAACTATTTTTAAATTGTGAATTTCTCTTAACCATTTATTGTTGAAAATACAATTTACGAATAACAAAAATTGCAATTTCTTTAATCAAAATTTTCAATATCAATGACTAAAAATTGTAATTTTAGAAATATCAACAATTGATTAATTGCAATTACAACCCTTGGATATATTCACAATTTTAACAATAAAACAATTGAGAAAAAAATCGTAATTACAAAAACAATTAAGGAAAATTTACAATTTTTTAAAAAAAAAAGTGTAATTTAGAGAATTGATTATTTACAATTTTAGTGATATGAAATTGCAATTCCAACCATTGATTGACTGCTACTTTAGCAATAAGATCTATCAATTTAAACAACACAAATCAAAATTTTAATATCATAAAAATTCTAATTTCTTTTTATGAGAAATTCAAATTCAACTCCTAAAAATTACAATTTTGGTAAGTTCAATAATTGATTTATTATAATCTTGACAATTGGATATACAATTTTTGAACTTAAAAATTGCAATTTCAATGATTTGATTCTTTATCAACATCAATCTGAAAAAAATAGTTTATAAACAATTAGATTTAAAGTAATGTTAAGTAAACAAAGGTGACTTCTGCATATAGGAAAGGTGGCGAAAAGTTTTTAAAAGCATGGATTAATTTCATATTATTGAACCCATTAGAGATACCGATTTAATTACACCAGATTTATCATAAAGTTCAATTTAATGATTTTCCACACTAATTCAAACCTATAAACAATTTTAAACAAAATGATTTAATGTTAAGTAAACAAAGGTGACTTCTGCATATAGGAAAGGTGGCGAAAAGTTTTTAAAAGCATGGATCAATTTCATATTATTGAACCCATTAGAGATACCGATTTAATTACACCAGATTTATCATAAAGTTCAATTTAATGATTTTCCACACTAATTCAAACCTATAAACAATTTTAAACAAAATGATTTTTAACCACTTAATATAAAACAATATTTAATTAATTTATTTGAAAGAATATTTAATATTTAATTTATTTCTAAGAATATTTAACCACTTCATACAAAACAATATTTAATTTATTTAAATATAAAACACTATTTAATATTTAATTTATTTGGAAGAATATTTAACCACTTCATAGAGAACAATATTTAACCACTTCATAAAAAACAATATTTAATTTATTTTGGGAAAAAAAAAATGTAGTAACATATCTTTCATTTAAACTGTAAAAAACTCACTACAAAAATGAGAAAAACGTCCTCAAATTTAATTCAAATTCACAAAACCTAAGAGATACAACAAAATGGTTTTGAGTGAATTTAAAGTAGATACAACAAAATTCATCTTTTACGCTAAATCCAACCAAAGTATGCTATAAAAATTCAATGGATGGTGCATTGAGAACCTCAATCCCTCCAATTGTGATTGAAATAAAATCTTGATAATTTGTGTTTTCCGTAACTATTTCTTAAGCATTTCAAGTTGTTGGAACCTGAGAAAATCCCAATGCTCTCGACATTGCCACTGCTATGATTCGAACTTTCACTCAAAGAGAGACTGTATGAGGTCATTCATAAACTCAATGTTGATCAAGTTTTTCAATTATGCTCAGTCAATTTCACAAGCTACTTTATATACGATGCATCTCGGGTCATCCCATCATCGTGACGGTGGCTGCCTGAGCTCCCTAGAGTTTATTCTTCTCCTGGTGGTTTTCTCTTGGAGTTTATTCTTCTCTTGGTCCATGGTTGTATCTCTCATTGCATCTTTTTTTTCTAATGAAGCGCACACTAGTTTAAATTTCAAATTTCAAAATTTCAATTCTTTCCAATGAAGCGCGCACTAGTTTAAATTTTGATTTTCAATTACAACAAGATGGCACGGTGATGGTTGCTAAATGTTTATGAGAGGTATTAGCATGTCAGTGTCGCCATTAATTCGATGTACCCTAAACCGTAGGATATCTAGTCGCTGGCATCATATGTTGGCTCGATGGAGGATGTATGCATGGCATGCACTCACAGTAACAATGATCAAAATTGAACACGTCATAGCCTATATGTAACACACCCATGGTGGGGTGTAAAAAAAAAATATTTTCCTTAAAAAGAAAAATCCTAGGGTTTTAATTTGGAGATGTAATAACCCTAGTTAAATAACTAATTGTCAAAGTTAAATAATTGTTTAAGGTTTATTAAGTTTAATTAATTAAATAATTAATTGTCCTAATGTGTATTAATTAATTAATTAGTATTTATTAATAATAATAATAATTAATTAATTAATCATTATTTATGTATATTAATTAATTCATTAACTCATTAAATATTTGGGGAATGAATTAAAAGTTTAATAAATTTTAATTTATTTAAAACTTAACGTATTGAATGGAGAGGTAAGGTTGGCATTGAATGAAGGGATAAGGTGGTTGGCATTGAATGGAGAGATAAGGGGGGGAAAGGCGGTGAATGGAGGGGGGATATGAGGGGGTAAAGACATTCGAGAGAGTGAACTTTTTGATTTTGGGGGGCAAGGAGAATTTTGGGGAGATTAGAAGATTGTATTAGAGCATTTTTCCAGGGGAGGGATTGGAAAACTATATTTCTGGTTTTGGCTTGAGGAATTTGTTGGATGGTTATAGGGGTGCATCGGTTGCTGCGAGTTTTGGGATCGGGGGTTAGGAATCCTTACGGAATCTTGGAGCTAGGGAGACGGATAGGCTGCTCCTAGCTGGCTGGGAGGTTAGTCGGTTTTGGACAGAGCATCAGGCAGAGTTGGCAGCAGCAGCATCAAGGCATAGTTGGCAGCAGTAGCATCAGTTAGAGGTATGTATTTTCATTATTCTGCCGTGTTTTGTAATTTATTATGATCTGCTCATAAATTTTAATCAGGTTGAATGGTTATGAATGGTTATATGTTGAATAGGGAATTGTAAAAATGTCAGGATAACACTTCTCTAATTAATCTTATGTTTTATATACAGTTTTATAAGGCTTTGTTGGAAGAGGCCTTACACTTGGTATCAGAGCACGATTCTAACACTTAGGGCCTATGGACCTTCCCAAGTAAAATTTAGGAACCCAAGTAAAGTTTAGGAACAAATATTAATTCAAGTCTTTCGATTTATTTCAATTCTAATCCGAGTGTTATGTGAATGGAATAGCCCTTGTTGTTGTCATAATTCATGTCTTTGTTGTTATCCCAAATGACTATTATTAATATTATCACTACTATATATGCATTGAAAACAATGCATACCAATATAAAAAAAAAAAAAAAAAAACCTAAATTCTATTTCAAGTATAAAGAAGATTTACATATTCTGAATAATACATGTACTCATGTATTTAATCTGATATCCTTTTCCTGAAGGATGAATCTGATAATCTTGACAAAAAAAAAGAAACAAGTTCCAAACTTAGTCTCCAAACTAAAAAATTCACCCTATGATGGTGTCTGAGACGAGAAGTCTATACAAAGATGTTAAAATAGAATGAAACCAAGAAGTGAGCATCCAAGATCCCTAGAGGGTCTCATATGAAGCATAACCTAGATAATACCCTTGTCATGGGCCTGTGAGCCAAAACAAAGTAGCCAATGAAGCCAAAAACTTTCAGCTGAAAAAATCTGTGAGTAAAAGTAGAGAGCCTCAACCCGGTACCACCTCCACTAAGCTCCTAGTCCACGAAATAATGTATTTTTAGCAAGAAAGTCGTACATTGTAGGATTTTATTTATTTCAGTAGACATGTGGAGGGAGCGTGCACTGAGGTTTTTTTTTTAGGGAGATGGACTGGCGAAAACAATTATGCGACTGATTGAGGTGGATATGAGGTAATGTCTGTGCATAAAGTTGAGCAAGAGCGGCATCATAATAATAATAATATTTAGGAAATGCCACAGAACTGTGTAGAAAAGACACCACAGCGTGCGAGCTATGGGGGTTTGGGGCCTGCTCTTCGATTGATTGTGGATATAGTTGTCTGTATACAAAGGAGGCGAAATCAGCAGAGAGAAACAAAGCTTGATTTATTCCATAACGTGCTTCATATTACCTTCTTCAATACTAATGCTTTGAACCTGACGGGTCTAGATAGAGTCACGTTCTAAAAGTATGAAAGTACTTGCAAGTGGGATGCCACATTGTTCCTTCTGATTTGACGAGACAATAATGTAATGGCAGAAAACTGTTTCTGTTCTTCTGTCATGTTCTGCCAAGCCTCCAAGGATAGTCACCTGCACATATAGTCACGGGTTAGAAAGAACACATAAACCATAGAAATCCTAGCGCAACCGCCATTCCACAAGCCATAATACAGGTCTAGATATCCAATAAAAAAAAATGCAAATCCCAACGCCAACCCACGAGACCATGCCACACAGACTCATTAATTCTGCTCACAGTCAAACGGACTAATAAAGCAACGAAAACCTGAACAAAGGCATCGCCTGAGAGATTTGAACTCTCGCGAGGAAACCCCATGTACTTAGCAGGCTCAACACAATTCGAGCGCACAAGTGCCAAGAGCCAAACCAAATAACATGGAAGAGGATCCCACAGGGCGCAAATCCCATTCACTACGTGTCAAGCGCATAGCTGCAGGCCCATATTTACGCATAACCAAGCCATGAGCGGGTGTCGATATTGCCAACCCGACCCATCATCCATTCAGTGCAATGGACATTGGATTGACAAACATGGTTGCCTCAAATAACCATTCACTGCCAAAACACAATGAAATATTCAGGAAAAACGCAAAAGTATTTACGCATAGTCCAGCGCACCAGCACCAGCGCTAGCCCATGCGACCTGCAACCACTACAAACGGTCAAAAAAAAAAATATAGTCACCGTAACCAGCACCAGCGCCAGCCCACGCGACCTGCAACCACAACACATAGTCAACATATAAGTCACCAAAACCAAACAAAAGCACTAGGCATATGCAAATACAGTGGGAGGGGGGAATGCAGGTGCTGAATGTGAAAACCCTTACCAGAGTGCAGAGAAGGGAGGCGGTCGAATGATAGGTGAAGCAAGGGTTGGGCGCGTAGAGTTTAGGGTTAAGATAGAGAGCCCGGGAGTATTCATAGGGTTGTGGGTAGTGATGATCGAGACAAGGGTGGCACGTGGGCCTCATGCGATGACCCACGATGCCCGTTCAATAATTTAATAATTTTTTTATTTTTTATTGTTTTAAGTTAATTAATTATTTTAATTTATTTTTATATTTTTTTTAAATTTTGATTTTTATTTATTATTTGCTTTAAACAATTTTGTTTAAACTATTTATAGATTAAATGTTAATTAATTTTATTTTTTTTATTGCTTTAAACTATTATTAGATTAAATATTAATTGTTTTAAATTAGTTAAATTTCAATAGATTGAAAAAAAAAAATTATTATAAATATTTAAATTATGTATATATATTTAAATTATAGATTTAAATTTAGGTTTAAACTTATGTTTAATGTATATTTTAAATTATGTTTAAATCTAGATTTAAACATATATAAGTTCATTAGTTTAAACATAGATTTAAATTTAGGTTTAAACATATATAGGCTTAAAACTAAGGTGATTAACTCATTAGTTCTTAATAATTAATCAACATTAGGTTGAAAATCACATTAATTAGTTTTAAATGAAAAGTTTAAGGACTTAGACCAAGATATGCGGGAGGGGGTTTCATGCACGCTAGGAAAGTAAGCTAGAGGAATTGACGAGTGTGGTGCGATGCTAGCATAGATACCAGGAGAGGGAGTCAGTATATATATACATATACAGGCATTGACACCAAGCTTAGACGCTTTAACCCTAACCTAGCCACCTCCCTTAAAGAGAGTAACGTAAGTTGCGCAAATGTGAAATGTCCTTGAACTCACCTGACCACTTGGGTTGATGCAGATTAAATTATATAGGATGGTTATAACTCAAGGAAATCGAGGCACAAGGGCATCATCCCAGGGACCACCAGTGCCGCCACAACAATTGCCTGAACTAGCTCTCATACTGTGCTCTTTGGAGGCCATAAATGAGACTTTAAAGGGGCGTCAACTAGTAAGGATTGAAGTGGAGCCCCCACCATCTGGAATGGGTAATACAGAAGCATCGAGGGATTCATCGGGAGGACCTTCACCTTAAGACATCACTAGAGAACTACAGAAGATCAAACTTCCGGAGTTTGCCGGGGGTCGTGCCAGTGAACGTGCCGAGGCATGGTTGGAAGACATGACAAGGTGTTTTTCCTTAAGAGACTATGTGTCCACTTCAAAGGTGAAGATAGAAATTTTTCAGTTGAGAGACAGTGCCTTGAACTGGTGGGGCAACCTGGAAAGGCAACTGCATCTTACCCCGGACACCGTATCTTGGGAACTTTTCGAGAAGACGTTCTGAAGGAAATATCTACCAGCTTTCTACGAGGAACAACAGGTGGGAGAATTTCATGCTATAGTACAGGGAAACAGGACTGTAGAAGAATATGAGATCAAGCTTATGGAATTGGTTAAATATGTTTCATACATGGATAATGACGAACGACAAGAAGAACTCTTTGTCTATGGGTTAAACCCCAAGACAAGGGCTATGGTGAGGATGTGGAAACCGTCTTCAGTAGAAGAAGCAGTGGAAAATGTGCGTTATGTAGAGGAACACATGAACTTAAATGGAGGTACGAGGCTGACCTTTCTACATCGTCCTGGATTCATGGGGAAGGCCCCTAAGACATTTCCCAGTGGAGGGGGCTCAAGGCCACCTCCATATGATAATAGAGTCACACCAAGGACAATCGCCACATGTATTTCAATGGTAGCGACTGCAACGTTTCATTCATCACCAACGACATAGGCAGGTCCACGACCATTTCAGGGGACAACTAGTAGGAGTAGGGGTTTCAGGGGAAGGAACTCATTTAAGAGACAGTCACAGAACAATGCACAGGTTCAATATCGTGTTACCTATTGGAGATGTGGAGGACCCAATTACCAGTGTGACTGCCCAGAGTTACAATTAGGATTTGTGCATATAGAAGGAAAGACCTCGATGGGAAGATCAAGTGGCAGCCACCAGATTTACGCAGCGGTTAATAGTCGCCAGGCAGAACATCAATCCACGGTGGTGGAGTCATCAGGTACACTAAATCATATCAATGTTAAGATTTTATTCGATTCTGGTGCTATAGATAGTTTCATTTCACCATCTGCATTAGAAAAGAGTGGGTTGGCAACCTATGAGCACGATGACTTTAAACAAGTCGAGATGGCTTTAGGGGAAAAAAAAGTAGTAGGACCTAGCATTGATAATTGTATAGTAGAACTGGGAGTGTGTACTACCAGGTTGAAGATATATGTCACTCCTCTCGGGGCGTATGACCTAATCATTGGAATGGATTGGTTAGAAGCCCATCGAGTTATGGTAGATTGTTTCGCAAAAAGGGTGCTTTGTGTTGACGACGAAGGAAGGCCAGTAGAGATCCATGGTGTACGGAGAAATGTGTCTCTACGCTTGATCTCAACTATGAAGGTTAAATGGTGCATGAGGCAAGGGTGTCGAATGTATGTTGTTGAAGCAGTGAATGAAAGGAAAGGTGATGCAGGAGCATCGACAACTCATCAAGGGAGCCAGCGCGAAAGTAGAAGACAGCTGGACAAGCAACACCAATTTTGAAAGCACCTTGATATTGTTGCGCAAACATTAATGTGTGGATTTAATGAAGCGCACTTTGTATATTATAATGGACCTTGAGCGGATAGCTCTCGTCCTTAGGTAGATGAGGCATTTAATAGATTTAATGTAAGTAGATAGAATATTAATTCTAGATTTGATAGCGTAGAGTCTATGAGGAAAAATGGATATAGACACCCTCCTTTGTACATTGTAACATTATGAAGCAGCATTGTTGAAGAGAGCAAGCAGAGAAGTGTATGAAGAACACCCATGTACGGGCAATTGAATTAATAGAAAGAACTTTGATTCAATTCCATGGTTTGTGTTATTCTCTTTGTATTTATGATGTTATGCTCATGAATGTTCGCTTTCTTGTTATGCATTTGCTTTGTATATGTTGTGCATGTGATTTCATGTTTTACACTGAAGTCTAAAGGGGAGATGGAATGAGTTTCAATTGTTTCTCTATCTGAGCCAGGAGATTCATGTAAGGTGTGCAGTTGAATTCATCTGCAAGGAGTGTGTTGATGAAGGCTCAGTAGTTTAACTTTTGGTTCTTATTCACCCAAAAGTGGAAGTGGGTTGTTGAAGCCGTGCAAGGCGTGCGCAGGCTGAAGAGGCAGTCTCAGTCATGAATCTGAGCAAGGAAATTGAAGACTGCTACTGCAGGAAGTGCGCAGAGTCGGAAAGATTCAACACTTGGGAAGTTGTTTAATGTTGAGCGCAAGGAGTGCACGCAAGTTCCTCTGAAAGAATCAGAGTGGGAAAGATCAAGAGGTATAGCGCCTTCGTGATATCATTACCGAAGACTACACAGGAGGTTTTCGTGCCAAAAATTCCTTAAGAAGGGAAAAGAGGAGTCGACGGTCAAGATTTGTAGAGGAGATTGACGAAATCCCGTCAGCCGTTAGATCTCGGAAAGTCACGCAGGGGTTAAGTCCCGGCGAGCAGAGGAGGAGTCCCAGAGGAGTTATCGGGATATCAGGTCATCGGGGTTTCTGCATACAAGAGAATCGCTGCAGGAGGAGTCGCGAAACTCCGAATCACGACAACCACACGGTCACCGTGTTTGAGTGGAGAACAGGTGTCAACATATCGGAGTTCGAGTATTTGGAAGTCCCGTGCACACGACAACGGGAATCGCGATATCCCGATACACAATTTCCCAACGGATACAAGGATAGAGTGGGGACCACCAAGGTCAGAGAGGCGGACAGGTGTCACACCACACCGAAGTATCGGTATATTGGGAATCAGAGGTCTGTGAGGTAAGTTGTCAGTGACAGTGCTAGTGCCGATTTTCCGATGGGGAAATTCTCGATAGGAGCAAGGGAAGCATTCGGAGAATATTCATCGGGGTTCGGGGATTTGTAAGACCCGATCTCGTGAGTATAGGACTCGCGATCACGCGCGTTACGATTTCCCGATAGCACGAAGGGAGGTCATAAGGAGAGTTCTATGGGTAAGAAGGATTCTCGATAGTGGATCGGAAGAACCTTTGAGTTCTTCGGGCCGTGAGTGGAAGAATATCCTGAGGAGGCGAACGTGCTCCGAGGAGTGCACTTGCGTCAGAGTGGTATCAGAGCGTGATTATCTTTGCTTTTTGTAGCAGAGAAAGAGAATTCATCACACCGCCATGAAGAGAGAGACAGTCACCTGATCCAGAAGATAGGGAGGTGCGAAGAAGAGGCAGGCCGGCAGGAAATCCAGAAATGAAGAGACAGATGAGAGATCTCCGAACGAGACTTGAAGAGATGGAGACAGCTCAGAGACGTGGAGTTGGTGCAGGGGATCTTAGTGATTCTGAAGTTGAAAAGGAGGCTAGACATGAAGAAGGAGAGGTCACAACTGAAGATGCATCAACCGAGCGGTTGATCAAAGCCATTGCCAGAATGGGTACGAAAGCCAAGATGGACATTCCAGTCTATGAGGGGAATCTGGAAGCAGAAGAGATGCTAGATTGGATTAGAGCTCTAGATACATACTTCAATTATGAGGATATCGAAGAGGATAAGAAAGTCAAGCATGCAGTTACGCGCTTGAAAGGACATGCAACATTATGGTGGGATGAGCTTCAAACAGATAGACGCTGCAAGGGCAAGTAAAAGATAAAAAGCTGGGATCGAATGATTGCAAAGATGAAGGCAAAGTTCATCCTAAGGGATTATGAAATTACACTGTTCAGGAGAATGAAGAACCTGGGACAGAAGCTGATGACAGTGAAAGAATACACCGAAGAATTCTATCGACTGAACATCAGAGCAGGTCATCGAGAGAGAGATGATGAGAAGGTTTCCAGATACCTGAATGGTCTGAGATATGACATTCAGGATGAATTAAGCATGCTAATCATCCGAACGGTGGAAGATGCTTATCAATTGGCTCTGAAAGTTGAGGAGAAGCTGAGCCGAAAACAAGGACAGTGAGGGTGAGGCAGAAGCCAGCCAATGGGCAAGGCAGTTGCCTGGGAGAAATTCCCGAAGCCCAAAGAGGAATGGAAGAAACCTCAGGGTAAGGTTGAAAGAGGTGGAACCTCACAGAGAGGGCCATATGTTGAGCAGAGCGGACAACAAATTGATTAGCGAGGAGATTATGCTGATGCAAACACTCTTCCTTGTACTAGAGGTCGAGGCAGAGGCCGAGGTGGAGTTATTACATGCTTCACATGTGGAAAGAATGGGCACAAGTCATATGAGTGTCCATAGAAAAAGAAGGATGCAGGAGAATCTCACATTGCAGAAGCGCAGAGGCGAGATGTTGATGCCATGGATGCAGAAGGTGAAAGATCGCTTGGGATGCATAAAGTCCTTTTGACACCCGAGAAGGAGGTGGAAAGATCATTTCAGAGGACTAGACTATTCAAAACACCTTGCAAGACCAAAGATAGGGTATGCAAGCTTATTGTTGACAGTGGTAGCACAGATAATCTCATTTCAACCGAGATGGTGGAGAAACTGGAGCTGGAGACGACTGATCATCCAAGTTCATACAGAGTTTTGTGGCTACAGAAAGGATACCAGGTAACTGTTACTAAACAATGCTTGGTCGAATTCAAAATAGGGGGATATAATGATAAGATTATGTGTGATGTTATTCCCATGGATGTATGTCATTTATTGCTGGGTAGACCATGGCAATACGATCGAAATGTGATTCATGATGGGAGAATGAACAAATATACTCTGGAGAAGAATGGGAGAACCCATATGTTGCTTCCGATAAAGGATAAAGAGGTGAAGCCGGAAGTTAGCAACACAATACTTCTCATGAGTGGGAAGGAACTTCTTTCAGAAATGGAGAAGAAAGAAGATCCACAATTCTTTGTGGTCAGGAAGTCGAGAATTGTTTTGACTAGCACAAGAGTGGATGATTTACCGGATGAAGTTCAGGAACTGCTGGAAGAGTTTGCTGACATCATAGTGGATGAATTACCTCATTCGTTGCCACCAATGAGGAGTGTGAGTCATCACATAGACCTCATACCAGGAGCTAGTTTGCCAAACAAAGCCACGTACAGGTTGACACTGTAGGAAAATGAAGAGATTAAAAGACAGGTTCAGGATTTGATGGACAAAGGATTGGTTAGGGAAAGATTGAGTTCATGTGCTGTTCCGACAGTGCTCAGTCCGAAGAAAGACAGAGGCTGGAGGATGTGTACCGATTCAAGAGTGATCAACAAGATAACCATCAGGTATAGGTTTCCATTGCCGAGTATGGATGATCTGATGGATTTCCTGAGCAGGGCAAATTATTTTTCAAAGATTGATTTGAAAAGCAGATACCACCAAATTCGCATGAGAGAAGGCGATGAGTGGAAGACAACCTTCAAAACCAATGAAGGACTGTATGAATGGCTAGTCATGCCATTTGGTTTGACAAATGCACCAAGTACTTTTATGAGGTTGATTAACGAAGTCCTGAGGGAGTTCATTGAAAGTTCATCATTGTGCATCTGGACGACATACTGATTTACAGTAAAAGAGAGGCTGAACATCTGAAGCATTTGGCCATTGTGATGAGAAGGCTACAATAGGAGAAGCTGTTGATAAACATGAAGAAATCCTCATTTATGAAGACACAGCTCATCTATTTGGGTTTTGTTATTTCAGCTAATGAGTTGAGGATGGATCCGGAGAAGGTGGAAGTGATCAAGAATTGGCCATCACCGAGAAATGTTTTTGAGGTGAGAAGTTTTCATGGTCTAGCTAGTTTCTACCGGAAGTTCATCAGGAATTTCAGTGGGATTAGCGCAGCGATGATGGACACAGTGAAGAAGCGGCATAAGTCTTTTCATTGGACAGCAGAGGCTGAGAAGAGCTTCAATCTGCTGAAGCGAAAGATCACAGAGAAACCAGTGTTTGTATTGTCGGATTTCCAGAAAACATTTCAGGTGAAATGTGATGCCAGTGGGTATCCCATAGGAGCGGTCTTGATTCAGGAAGACAGACCCGTTGCATATTTCAGTGAGAATCTGGATGCGGCGAAATTGAAGTACTCCACGTATGACAAAGAATTTTATGCTATCATACAGGTGTTGAAAAAGTGGAGGCATTATTTGATCTCGAAGGAATTTGTACTATATAGTGATAATCATGCATTGCAGTTTGTGACTCAACATGAGAAGTTGAATCAGAAACATGCAAAATGGGTAGAGTATATGAAGAATTTAACATTCGTGATTAAACATATTTCGGGTACTGCTAACAAAGTGGCTGATGCTTTGAGCAGAAAGTGTTTGTTGTTGCAGGAGTTCCTAGTCAAAACAATGGGTTTTGATAATCTCAGGGACATGTACGCAGGAGATGCATATTTTGGAGAAGCATATGAAGCGAATGAGAATCCAGTTCTCAGAGATCGGAGCCCTTGTATAGATTACATGATCTAGGAAGGATTTTTGTTCAGAGGCAATCAACTGTGTATTCCAAATTGCTCCATGAGGGAGAACTTGTTGAAGGAGAAACACAATGGGGGATTGGCAAGACACTTTGGCCATGAAAAGACATTCGCGAAGCTGAATGAGTCATATTTTTGGCCAGGGATGCATATAGATGTTAAGAAGTTTGTTGACAGATGCAAAGGTATGCCAGCATTCGAAGGGAAGAAAGAAGAATGTAGGTTTTTATCAACCATTACCCATACCGGAGAGGCCATGGGAGGCAATAAGCATGGATTTTGTATTGGGGTTGCCAAGGATGCAAAGAGGTGTTGATTCCATATTTGTGGTGGTGGATAGGTTTTCTAAGATGGCACATTTCATTCCATGCCAGAAGGCCAGCGATGCGACTCACATCGCAAACTTGTTCTTCAAGGAAATCGTTAGACTTCATGGATTGCCGAAAAGTATTGTTTCGGACAGAGACACAAAATTCATAGGGCATTTTTGGAGGACGCTATGGAAGAAGCTAGGAACTAATCTGGTGTTTAGTTTTTCTTATCATCCTCAAACGGATGGACAAACAAAGGTGGTCAATAGAAGTCTGGGAGACTTGCTGAGAAGCTTGATGACGGAGCACCACAACAATTGGGACAATGTGTTGCCACAGGTCGAGTTTGCATACAACGATTCGGTGAATCGGAGTACGTGTAGAAGTCCATTTCAGGTTGTATATGGGATGCAGCCGAGAGGAGTTTCTGAATTGCGAGATTCAGAAAAGACTGTGACTAGCAGTGCTAGTGCAGAAGAATTCGCTGAGGCGATGCAAGAACTTCACAGTCAGGTGAAGCAAAGACTGGAAGATTCGAATCACGAGTATAAGCGCAGAGCAGATCAACATCGAAGACAACTTTAGTTTGAAGTTGGTGAGCTAGTTCTGGCGCATCTGAGGAGAGAAAGGTTCCCGAGGGGAACATACAATAAACTAAAGATGAAGAAAATCGGACCATGCAGAGTCTTGAGAAAATTCGGAGAGAATGCATATGAGATTGAGTTGTCGGATGGCATCGGGATATCTCTGATATTCAATATCACAGACTTATACGCATATAAAGCTGGAGAAGCAGAAACTGGAACTGAGGAACCAGTGATCCAGTAGATGAAACAAATTCCAGTAGTAGAGAAGCCACAGATGGATTGCATACTGGACAAGAGAGTGGGCAAAAGGACCAGAAGAAAAGAATACTTTGAGTATTTGGTCATGTGGAAAAATCACCCAGTGGAAGATGCCAGCTGGGAGAGCGAAGCAATGATACAGAAGCATGGATAGACCGTGCAGGAGCTCATTGACAGGAGCCCATGAAATTTTTCAAGCCAAGGAGTATGATGCAAGAGCATCGACAACTGATCAAGCGAGCCAACGCGAAAGTAGAAGACAACTGGACAAGCAACACCAATTTTGAAAGCACCTTGATATTGTTGCGCAAACATTAATGTGTGGATTTAATGAAGCGCAATTTGTATATTGTAATGGACCTTGAGCGGATAGCTCTCGTCCTTAGGTAGATGAGGCATTTAATAAATTTAATGTAAGTAGATAGAATATTAATTCTAGATTTGATAGCGTAGAGTCTATGAGGGAAAACGGATATAGACACCCTCCTTTGTACATTGTAACATTATGAAGCAGCATTGTTGAAGAGAGCAAGAAGAGAAGTGTATGAAGAACACCCGTGTACATGCAATTGAATTAATATAAAGAACTTTGATTCAATTCCATGGTTTGTGTTATTCTCTGTGTATTTAAGATGTTATGCTCATGAATGTTCACTTTCTTGTTATGCATTTGCTTTGTATACGCTGTGCATGTGATTTCATGTCTTACACTGAAGTCTGAAGGGGAGATGGAATGAGTTTCAATTGTTTCTCTATCTGAGCTAGGAGATTCCTATAAGATGTGCAGTTGAATTCATCCGCAAGGAGTGCGTTGATGAAGGCTCAGTAGTTTAACTTTTGGTTCTCATTCACCTAGAAGTGGAAGTGGGTTGTTGAAGCCATGCAAGGCGTGTGCAGGCTGAAGAGGAAGTCTCAGTCATGAATCTGAGCAAGGAAATTGAAGACTGCTGCTGCAGGAAGTGCGCAGAGTCGGAAAGATTCAACACTTGGGAAGTTGTTGAATGTTGAGCGCAAGGAGTGCACGCAAGTTCCTCTGAAAGAATCAGAGTGGGAAAGCTCAGGAGGTATAGCACCTTTGTGATATCATTATCGAAGACTGCACAAGAGGTTTCCGTGCCAAAATGTCCTTAAGAATGGAAAAGAGGAGTCGACGGTCAGGATTCGTAGAGGAGATTGACGAAATCCCATTAGCCGTTAGATCTCAGAAAGTCGGGCAGGGGTTAAGTCCCGACGAGCAGAGGAGGAGTCCCATAGGAGTTATTGGGATATCAGGTCATCGGGGTTTCTGCATACAAGAGAATCGTTGCAGGAGGAGTCGCGAAACTCCAAATCTCGGCAACCACGCGGTCACCTTGTTTGAGTGGAGAATAGGTGTCAACATATCGGAGTTCAGGTATTTGGAAGTCCCGTGCACACGACAACGGGAATCGCGATATCCCGATACGCAATTTCCTTATGGATACAAGGATAGAGTGGGGACCACCAGGGTCAGAGAGGCGGACAGGTGTCACACCACACCGAAGTATCGGTATATCGGGAATCGGAGGTCTGTGAGGTAAGTTGTCAATGACAATGCCAGTGCTGATTTCCCGATGGGGAAATTCTCGATAGGAGCAAGGGAAGCATTCGGAGAATACTCATCGGGGTTCAAGGATTTGTAAGACCCGATCTCGTGAGTATAGGACTCGCGATCGCGCAAGTTCCGATTTCCCGATAGCACAAAGGGAGGTCATAAGGAGAGTTCTGCGGGTAAGAAGGATTCCCGATAGGGGATCAGAAGAACCTTTGAGTTCTTCGGGCCGTGAGTGGAAGAAGATTCTGAGGAGGCGAACGTGCTCCGAGTAGTGCGCTTGCGTCAAAAGAACCCTCCTTAGATCAGTACCCAGTATTGTTAGAGTTTAAAGATGTTTTTTCGAACGAGTTACCAGGGTTACCTCCTGAGAGGGAGATTGATTTCACTATTGAGCTAAAACCTGGCGTAGAACCAATTTCCAAAACTCTGTATAGGATGACAATGCCAGAACTTTGTGAGCTACAGATGCAGTTGAAAGAGCTACTCGACTTAGGACTAATAAGACCCAGTGTTTCACCTTGGGGTGCACCAGTAATTTTTGTGAAGAATAAGGATGGTTCCTTACAACTGTGCATATATTACAGGGACTTGAACCATTCTATAGTGAAAAATAGGTACCCGATGCCACGAATAGATGATCTCTTCGATCAGATGAAAGGAGCAGTAGTATTCTCAAAGATTGATTTGCGACCAGGGTATTACCATTTAAGGATTAAGGAAGGCGATATTCCTAAAAATGCCTTTCGAACTTGGTTTGGACATGACACGTTCGTTGTAGTACCTTTTGGATTGACCAATGCACCAACTGTATTCATGAGCCTCATGAACGGAGTATTCCGAAAGTACTTAGACCATTTTGTACAAGTCTTTCTAGATGACATCCTCATCTATTCCAAAAACGAAAGAGAGAATGAGGAACACTTACAAGTGGTGTTGTCATGCCTTAGAGAGAACAAATTGTATGGGAAGTTGTCGAAGTGTTCCTTCTTCCAGAAAGAAATTCACTATTTAGGACATATCATTTCCGGTGAAGGAATCTCTGTGGACCCAGAAAAGGTAAAGGCCATTGCCGAAAAATGCCCACGAGGTAAGAAGCTTCATGGGGCTAGCAGGTTATTACTGAAGATTTGTGGAATGGTTCTCTAAGATAGAGAAACCCATCACCACTTTGCAATGCAAGGGGGTCAGGTATGAATGGACAGAAGAATGTGATAGTGCATTTATCGAACTTAAGAGCTTACTAACTAGTGCGCCAATTATACGAGTGTTGTATATGGAAAGGGACTTTACAGTCTGCACGGATGCCTCGAAGCAAGGGTTGGGGGCCGTGCTAATGCAAGATGGAGGAGTGATAGCTTATGTGTCAAGAAAGTTGAAGAAACACAAGGAACTTTACGCTACTCATGATTTAGAGTTGGCAGCTTTAATGCTAGTTCTGAAACTTTGGAGGCACTATCTAGTAGGGAAAAAATTTGAGCTCAAAACGTACCATCAAAGTTTAAAACATCTCTTCACTTAAAGGGATCTGAATGCCAGGCAAAGGCGATGGAGTGAGTTCATAAGTGAGTATGATTTTGGTATTTAATACATCAAGGGAAAGGAAAATGTGGTCGTAGATGCCTTGAGTAGGAGACCACGTGTCTTCTCCTTGGTACCCTTAAAGGTCAATCTGAGGGAACGTGTGTTGACGCAACTCCAAGGAGATAGTTGGTATTTAAAGGTTACTTCAAACCTCCAGAGTTGGAGGAAATTAGATGAAAAGTATGAAGGATATAGTCTGGAAGCAAACAGACTGTTAAGATATCAAGGAAGGATGTACGTCCCCGAAAATGGGGATATTCGAAGCATCATACTAAAGGAATCCCATAGAGAACTTTATTTCATGCATCTGGATGTGAAGAAGATGTACGCAAACATGATGAAGCTCTTCTTCTGGGTAGGCATGAAGCGCGATGTAGTCCATTTCGTCGCCAAGTGCTTAGAGTGTCAACAAGTGAAAGTCGAAGACCATCACTCGGTAGGCCTCCTACAACCCATGATGTTCCTATGTCCAAATGAGAAGTAATTTCTATGGATTTTGTTGTGGGCTTGCCGCTCACATCTCATAGACACAATGTCATTCTTGTGATAGTTGATAAGTTGACTAAGAGTGCTCATTTTATTTCGGTTAGAGACAATTATGATTCCACTGATGTGTCACGTGTGTTTGTAAGTGAGGTTATCCGTTTTCATGGGATACCTAAGAAGATCATTTCAAATAGGGACTCCAGATTCACTTCTAGGTTTTGGAAAAGTTTGCAGTCAACGTTGGGGACTCAGTTGAACTTAATCACAACTTATCATCCTAAAACAGATGGGCAAACTGAGAGAGTAAATCAAGTCATGGAAGACATGCTTAGGATGTATGTCATGGATAATCAAACCCATTGGGAGAAGTACCTACCTTTGGTGGAGTTCACCTACAATAACAGTTTTCATAGCTCCATCAGAATTCCACCCCACGAAGCTCTGTATGGAAGGCCATGCAGAATGCCATTGAGTTGGGAGAGTTTAGAAGATCGAGTAATAGTTGAGCCAAAATTGATTCAAGAGATGGAGGAACAGGTGATTCAGATTAGGTAGAGACTAAAGGAAGCACAAGATAGACAAAAAATCTATGTGGATGCACACAGGACTGATCGAAGTTATAAAGTGGGAGATAAGGTTTTCATTCGTATCAGGCCTAATAAGAGTACCGTATAGTTCAGGAAGGGGACAAAGTTGTCACCTCGATTTATAGGACCGTTCAGAATCCAAGAGAAAATTGGACCTGTTGCCTATCGTCTCGTATTTCCACCCCACTTACATAAAACTCATAATGTTTTTCATGTATCTATTCTACGTCATTATGTTGTTGATGAATCACATAAACTAAATTGGAAGGAATTGCAGGTATCGGATGCGGGAACCCTCAGGGTAGAACCGTTACACATATTTGACTGTAGAGTCCGATAGCTCAGGAACCATCTAGTAGATCAAGTTAAGGTCCAGTGGGACAAGTATAGTCTAGGATATACTACTTGGGAATATGCCGAGACGTTACGATGAGATTTCCCTCACTTTTTTTTGACCACCTCGAGAATATGTTTCTCGAAGGTTGGGTATATGTAACACCACCTTTTGACTTAGACAGCCAGGATTACCTAAGGCATAAACACATTTATTTTCTATACACAGTGAAACTATTAAATTATACCATTGAACTTTTAAGACGTATGAACCTTTATGAATGTTTAAATGTATTTGAATAATGATGGATATGATGGATATGTTTAACTTAGGGCCTATGAACATGAACATTAGCTGAGAAACAATAGGGTATGAATCTTTGTATGTGAAATTATATTGGTTTGGATACATTGCTATGATATGTGGACCAATGCAGGATTTCAGGAGGTGAGACTACCCAAAACCGAATAAACGATGACAAAACTCCCAGCAACACGGTGCCACTATATATTCCATTGTAGGGTGTGGACCCTAGTCCTATTAGGAGGGGTGGAGGCATTTTCCACCATGTATCCTCTGAAACCTGGAGTCATGGGAGGACGGTGTTATCTCACGCTTCCCTAGACGTGTGGTGATGACTGTCAGTTGCCTTCTGCGGAAGCTTGGTCAAGATAGTGACACTTCCACTTACGGGTTCTATTTGGACTTAGGTCAATATAGTTGACGCTCCAAGATAGTCCAGCAAAGGAAGGATAGGAATGGAATATGGAAGTAAGTTAGGGAGGAAGGATGAGTAGAAATAGTTGAGAGTGTATCGAGATTTTCCTTATGGTGGAATTTATTGTTTTTCCTTCTAGAAAGAAAATGTGTATATATGAATATTCATAACTATGTAACTACACCACAATTGTCTAAATAAAATTGTTGAGCTAGATTATTCTAATTAAGTGAATTCACGAACATTTCATTGGTTTATTATCTTTGATAAAAAGAATAGTCTTATTGATTGGATTGGATGCATACATAAATTACAATAAGGGTGATAATTATTGTTATTAGTACATGCATGAGACTTGTATGTACTAGCTACACATGCATTTCTTGAACATATACACTAGTATGTATGAGTTTTATTGGCTTACTTACTAATAATGTCGGTTATTTGTTATGAATGTGTGAACCATGTGTCTTTTCCCTTGTATCATAAAATACTTTAACTTCGGGACGAAGTTTCCTGAAGGGTGGGTGTATGTAACAACCCTAGTTAAATAACTAATTGTCAAAGTTAAATAATTGTTTAAGGTTTAATAAGTCTAATTAATTAAATAATTAATTGTCCTAATGTGTATTAATTAATTAATTATTATTTATTAATAATAATAATAAATTAATTATTGTTTATTGTATATTAATTAATTGATTAATTAATTAATTAACTCATTAAATATTTGGGGAATGAATTAAAATTTTAATAAATTTTAATATATTTAAAACTTAACGTATTGAATGGAAGGATAAGGTTGGCATTGAATGGAGGGATAAGGTGGTTGGCATTGAATGGAGAGATAAGGGGGGGAAAGGTGGTGAATTGACAGGGGGATATGAGGGGGCAAAGAAATTCGAGAGAAGGACCTTTTTTATTTTGGGGGGCAAGGAGAATTTTGGGGAGATTAGGAGATTGTATTGGAGCATTTTTCCAGGGGAGGGATTGGAAAACTGTATTTCTGGTTTTGGCTTGAGGAATTTGTTGGACGATTACAGGGGTGCATTGATTGCTGGGAGTTTTTGGCTCGGGGGCCAGGAATCCTTACGGAATCCTAGAGCTAGGGAGTCAGATAGGCTGCTCCTAGCTAGCTGGGAGGTTAGTCGGTTTTGGGCAAAGCATCAAGAAGAGTTGGCAGCAACAGCATCAAGGTAGATTTGGAAGCAGTAGCATCAGTTAGAGGTATGTATTTTCATTATTCTATTGTGTTGTGTAATTTATTATGACTTGCTCATATATTTTAATCAGGTTGAATGGTTATGAATGGTTATATGTTGAATATGGAATTGTAAAAATGTTAGGATAACACTTCTCCAATTAATTTTATGTTTTATATATAGTTTTATAAGTCTATGTTGGAAGAGGCCTTACAGGAGATCAGGGGCCTAGAGTGGTTTGGAACCAAACCGTTTTTATCCCCGCAATTCACCACGAGCCACCACATGTCCTTTTGTCAATACCTTGGTCTCGATTGCAGCCCACCCTCAAATTTTTAAAGTTCGAGAACCTTCTATTCCCGCAATGCGATGTGACCTTTCATCTCACGATCTTGACGGTACTTCTAAACTTATGGTTCAAATCTGTCCCCTTGAAACCTGCGGATCAGATCTGACCCCTTTCAAATCAATGGACATGATTTGTTTCACGATTCGAGTTTCAGAATTTTCAACTCTCAAACCTCAACTCTTGTTTTTCCACAATGGATTTTATCTGAAGCTGATAATCCACTGACATGTGTCTTCCGCAGATCGATGGATGCGATCCCTTCGGGATTTTCAATTCTCACTCCCCCACTTTTATCCACATGGCAATCTTCCGAAGTAGAAGATTTGTTGACACATGTCCCTTTCAATCAATGGTTGTGATTGATTTTTCCCTTCAGGCTTCGGGGAATTCAATTCTCAAACATTCGTTTCTTCTGGAGCGATTTATCCGAAATTACAGATCGTCCGCCACACATCCTCCTCAATCCATGACTCTAACCTGCTTCAGGACTTCGGCTTTTGAAGATCTCAAATCTCAGTTTTCCTCACACTTCGTTTTTCCCCGAAACGTTTTACCCAGAGTCTACGATATGATGACATATGTCCTCCCACAAATTGATGACTCTTGGTTTCTTCGCTTGTTCAGGCTTCGATGAATTCAAAATATTCTCCTTCGTGTTCTCCCAGAGTACTTTTTCCCCGAGAGTTCATGATCTGTCGCCACGTTACCTTCTAGATCTAACCGTCTAGATTCTACTCGGATTTTGGGGCTTTGAGAGTTTGTCTCACTACACACTTGGAAACCTCTGATTTGAATTTCCTCAAAGTCTTTGATCTATTGACAAATATCTCCTACCGGGCAATGGAAAGGATCTACTTCGGCTCTTCAGGCTTCAAAAGTTTCAAGATTCTAAGCACTCATTTCTTTCAGAGTGCATTCACCTGGAGACTCTGTATATTGACACGTACCTCTCCTAGCGATCAATGGCCAGGACCTACTTCGGGTCTTCAACGATTCCACTCTCTCCTTGACCACAAGCTCTCGCTCATGAGTTGTGGATCTTGCGTCACCTATCCCTCTTTGCGATGAACGGTCCCAATTCTCTTCGAGACTTTGGGACTTTGGCAAGTCAACCCTCTTGTACACCTAGAGGTTAAAACTTGTGCACTTTACTTTATATTGGACGACTATCGCCCCTTTGCGATCAGATCTGATGGTTAGGATCAGTTCCTTCTCAGCGCTTCTCCCTTGCTTCCCTAGATGTTGTTCTAACGGTCATGGATTCTCCCCACAACTGATATGGCGGATTGTCGCTACTCCTCTTGAGTTTTTGACTTCTTTTGAATAAGAATAATTTTGCAGATGTTCAAAGGCCTCGACCTTCGTTCTTCCTGTGAGCCCGACTATCTTAGGTCTCGCCTTCGTTCTTGAAAATGTTATCTCTTCCAAGATTTTCAATTCTCTCAGACCGATGATACCGAAGGACTCTGTTGCTTTGCAAATTTCCAAAGGGGCTCACGACCATCCATCTCACAATTGTTCAAGGTCTGACAGTCATGATATGACTAATACCGAGGTGTCCGTTGATCGACGGTTCACAGTAATTGTGAGGCCCCAACATGCATGCTCTTTATCAGAGAGATGAACCTTCACAATCTGAAAAGTACTTGCCCAACTTGGTCCAACTGGAGTCGTTGATCTTCCAACCCGATGAGATCAACGACATTGGAGAATTGCGGGCCATGAACTAGCGCATCCGGTACTTTCACCTTCACGCTCTGCAATGAATCCCCACCCTCAATCTCCATCCATAGATCGACGGTTCACAATGATTGCAGGGTCCAACCTCCGCAATCTAGGAATTTCTCATTCGACTCTAGTCTAATCCTAGTCATTGGTCTTCCATTCCCGATGAGATCAACGACATGGGTTGATTGCGGGCCATGAACTAGCCTATCTGCTAATTTTCATCTTCACACTTGATTTAGATTTTATGAGCAGAACAAAATGACTACAGATTATTAGTAGGTTCTTAACAAAAAAAAGCAAATATACAGTAAAATTGGTTTTCTATTCAATAAGGAAATAACCTGAAACTATAAATGCATTGGAAACAAGCTTGCTGGAATGGTGGCGACTTATCTTTGAGAAGAGATGTGACGGTTGTTCTCATTTGCAAGAATATGATTACAATGAGGCTTTGAAGGACTTTTTACAATAAATAGGAATGCAAAAAACCCTAGACATCCAAAAACCTAACCCTAGGAGATGAAGTGCCAAAAGTCATGTGGGCCCCGTCTGGGTAAGTTAGCACATCAACTTCCTGGGGTCGTAACTTTTGCTTACGATCTCCATTTTAGGCGTATGGTAGCTCATTGGAAAGGTATTGTCAAAGATATTCATTTTTGGGGATCACTCATGCCTTTGGCTATCATTGAGAATCTTTATCCCGAAAAGCCTTCATTTAGGCCCTCAAAATGGCCCCAGATGTTAAAACTGCTAAAAATAGTACATTGCCAAAATTGTTGGAAAATTGTTTTGAGCCAGTTGGAAAAGGTGGGTGGCCACCGATATCCACCTGGATCAACACTCTGCAATGATTCCCAACCATCGAGTTAATCGAGCGGCTGGTGTTTGATTTGTTCACCCCAGTGGGTGTTTGAATCGATCTGATGACCGAGATGGCCTCTCCTCCCATTAAACCGCTCGCCCCCATCTCTGTTGTAAGATTCTTAAGTCATTGGTGGTTTGGGTATCTTGAATAACGTATAATTTGACATCTTAGAGCTTCGAGCTCCAAAGGTTCTGAAAATTTCATGAGCTAACTCCTTTTTGTGTAGGGTTCCTAGACCCAGGTCACGTGGACCTTCAGATAACTCTTGGGCTATAATCCCCGCTCTTAGTCGGGCTTTTGGATAGGCACTTAGGCGCAAGTTCAAATTCTCCTAGACTAATAGTTTGAAGGGAACTCCTTCCCAACTCGTAGAGATTTAAGCTCTGAATCAGGAAAAGGTAAACTCATGAGGTTACCAAAACAATAGTTATGCCAAGAGGTTTGCTCCGACTCTGGAACAGTGATGTAATTCCCTAGGGAAAGCACCTTCGAGTGATTAGACTGTAGAATATGGAAAATCAAGAAGAAGTATAGGTTCTCAAGGGAGCGAACACATACTCATAACTTAATCATTTAATAGAGAAACCATTTATAGACATATAAATACTCGCATGCATCCATTATTTCCAGTTCACAACACAAGGAAAGAAAACAGTTATCAAAACCATAAGGCATGATGTGACTACTAAAAGGGGTGCTCATTTCCTCCCAGCCATAGGCTCAGTCACTCCCAATGGATTTATCACTAGCCACCCCCGAGATTAGACCATGATGCTTTGAGATTCAATCTCTTCCTTCCAACTCAACGGAAGTTAGGGACGAAGGTTACTCTCCTTCTCCCAATATAGAAATAGATAGGGACGAAGGTTAATCTCCTTCTCCCGACTCAGTCTCTATTTTCTGTGATTAGAACTCACTCCAATTCATTCCTTCCTCGGACCCGAGAACTTCTGCTCTCGTCTCTGCACTCTTCACAGGTCTCCCCTCTACTCACCATTCTTCCTTTATTTCCTGTCTCAACATGATTGCATGTGGCTCGAATTCCCAGTCTGTGGTCAGGTTTGGAAGCCTTACAGATGGGTGGTCTGCCCCATCCCCTCATTAAATCTTGAGGAGGTCTTCCCACCTACCATCTCGACTGTAATTCATTCCTGGGTCAGAGGGTTGTTTTGATCTGAGAAATTAATTCTAGAAAGGTATTGGTTAGATGGAGGTTAACACAACCATTCTTGGTCCCCTCCACCATCTTTTCATAGAATTTGTGGTCTCTCTTAGCACATACCATTTTCAGCAGTCATGCAACACATAACCATTTTCTATTAAAATAACATAATTTACATTCATCAACCTTTTATACAAAGGTCTATTAAATCAAACATTCAAACTTTTAAGCTTGCCATAGTTCCTTGGCCAATATAGTTATATTTACAAACTGGGGGAAACAGGGTGTTACAATTCCCTACCCCTTAAAGGAACATAGTCCTCCATCTTCTATATGTCAACATGATATGTATGTATAGGAGTAAACAAAATTGATTATGCGTGTCTCATGGCATCCTCCATTTCCCACATAGCCTCATCTAGGCCAAAGTGTTTCCACTGCACCTTGACCTATGCAATGGTTCGGTTCCTGAGTGAGGTTTCCTTCCTGTCTAATATGCATTGGGGTTCTGGTAGGAATTCTCCCTCCAATTCCACCTAGATCATAGACCAGTCAATTATATGATTAACATAATGTACATATTTCTTCAATAACGTAACATGGAAAACATTATGTGTCTTTACTGTGGGAGGGAGTGCTATCCTATAGGGTACAGGTCCCACTCTATCTAAGACTTCAAATAGTCCACAATACCGAGGTGCCAACTTGGCATAGACTCCCATTCTCAAAGAAATATTCATGGGTCTAACTCTGAGATAGACATGGTCTCCTGCCTTGAACTCTCTGGGAGTTCTTTTTCTGTCGGCATAACTTTTCTGTCTATCCTGAGCAATATTCAGATTTTTCTTTATCTGAATCACTTGTTGTTCCATTTCTTTCATCATGTAGGGCACGATTGTAATTATTTTCAATGGATTACTCCAGTTGATTGGAATCTTGCATTGTCTACCATAGAGGGAATCAAAAGGGCTCATCTTCAAGGATTCATGATAACCATTGTTGTAGGAAAACTCTACCAATGGTAGGTAGTCTTCCCACTTCTTAGGATGATGCATTACATGCATCCTTATCATGTATTCTATTATTTGGTTCACTCTTTCCGTCTTTCCATCAGTTTGAGGGTGATAGGCTGTGATGAACAACAATTTAGTCTCAAAACTAGCCATTGGGGATTTCCAAAAGATTGAAGTAAATTTTGTGTCTCTGTCAGATACATTTTACTTGGGCATGCCATGCAGTCTGAATATCTCCTTCATGAAGATGTTGGAAATATTTATTGCCTTGCAAGTTGACTTGATAGGGATGAAATGATCAGACTTACTCAGTTTGTCTACCATGACCATGATGGCATCATTTTTCTTAGTCGCCTTTGGTAATCTGGTGATGAAATTGGAGGTGGTTTCCCATTTCCATTGTGGGATTGGTAGGGGCTATAACAATCCTGCTGGATTCCAGTGTTCTACCTTAACTTGTTGGAATTCTAGGCACTTAGCTAGATAGTTAGTTATGTCTTTCTTCAATCCAGGCCAATAGAATTGTTTCCTAGTGGTCGTAATCATTTTCTGGTATCCTAGGTGACCGGTATATGGTGTCTTATGTAGTTCATTCATTATGAAACTCTTCAAGTCATCACAGTTTGGAATATAAAATATGTTTTTGTAAGTCAGTAGACCTTCCTCAAGCATCTGGTATCCTTCATACTTTAGCCTGGTAGACTCTTATCCTAGGTATGAGGTCACGGTCTTGAAGAATGCATCTGTCTCTTGTGCATTTTTGACCCTTTTCCTGACATCTATTTCATAGGTGTTGACCGCTATCATATGAATCATTTTTATGTTTCTGCTAAGGGCATCAGCCACTCTATTTTCCTTTCCTTTGATGTGTTTGATTTCGAAATCAAACTCACTAAGGAGAGACATCCACCTAGCTTGCCTGGTATTGATTTTTGATTGATCAAATAGGTGCCTCAACCCACAATGGTCTATCATAAGCACAAATCTCCTACCCAGGAGGTAGTGCTTCCACATTTTTAAAGCTTGTACTATGGCAGCCAACTCTGGGTCATGGGTCAAATAATTGATCTCATGCTCATTTAATTTCCTGGACACGCAACAAATTACATGTCCCTCTAGCATAAGGACTCCTCCTAGTCTTTCCTTGCATGCATCTGTACACACAAGGAAATCATTATCCGGTTTTGCAATCTTCAGCACGGGTGCATGGGTCAGGAGGTATTTCAGTTCCTTAAATCTTTCTTCACATTTTGATGTCCAAATGAATTTAACCCCCTTTTTTATGAAGGGTGGTGATTGGATAGTTAATCTTGGAAAACTCTTTTATGAACCTTCTATAGTATCCTTCTAAGCCCATGAAGGATCTAATATCGGATACATCGTTTGGGGTAGTCCATTCCATAATAGATCTGATATTTTTGGGGTCCATTGCCACCCCTTCCTTAGAAATGACATGGCCTAAGTAATGGACTTGCTTCTGAAATAAGTCGCACTTGTTAAACTTAGCGTAGAGTTGTTGCTCTCTTAGTACTTGAAGTACGAGTCTAAGATGTTCTTCATGCTCTTATCTGTTCTTGGAGTATATTAGGATATCATGAATGAAAATCAATACAAATTTGTCCAGAAATTTGTTGAGTACATTATTCATCAAGCACATAAAAGTGGCAGGGGCATTAGTTAACCCAAATGGCACCACCACAAACTCATAGTGACCATACCTCATCTTGAAGGATGTTTTGTGGATGTCTTCATCCTTAATCCAGACTTGATGGTATCTAGAACTTAAGTCGATATTTGAGAAGATGGAAGCACCTCCCAATTTGTCGAACAAGTCATCAATTCTTGGTAAGGGGTGTTTGCTCTTTATGGTTGTCTTATTGAGTTGTTTGTAATCTATGCATAGTCGGAGTGTGCCATCTCTCTTTTTCACAAACAAGATGGGCGCTCCCCATGGAGATACACTGGGTCAGTTGTAGCCTTTGTCCACCATCTTCTTTAGCTGTAGCTTGATCTCAACCAGCTCTGGCGTACTCATCCTATATGGTGTTCTAGATGTTGGCACCGCTCCTGGTGCAAGTTCTATCAAGAAGTCAATATCCCTTCTCACAGATAGACCTAGTACCTCTTCTGGGAACACATCCTTGTATTCTATTAATATGGGGTTGTCCTCTATGTTTGGTTTGTCATCCTCAACATATTCCAACACCTGTATTGCATATAAGGGACACCCCTTTTTGCAATATTTTTTTATTTGAAGGGATGATATTTGTCTCACTGAGACATGCTTCTGAATCCATTGAAGGGTCATTTCCCCCCCTTCTTCGTTTACACATTCTAAATTTTTATGATAATAGTCCAAATTAGTTTTATAAGAAGCCAACCAATCCATACCAATCAAAAGGTCATAAGATCCCAGGGGAAGTATGTGAAGGTTCGCTCGGGTGGGAAATCCACCCATGATGAATTGACAGGCCAGTTTGACCTCTGCCAGTTTTCTTTTGGTCCCAGTGGCTAGTCGTACCAACCACGGCTTAACATGTCTAACTGGTTGCAGTTTACACTTATCAACAGTCTGAGGGGCCACATAACTCAAATTAAAACTTAAAATTTATTTTCCTTAAAAGGAAAAATCCTATATTCAGGGTTTCTAATTTGGAGATGTAACGACCCTAGTTAAATAACTAATTGTCAAAGTTAAATAATTGTTTAACGTTTATTAAGTTTAATTAATTAAATAATTAATTGTCCTAATGTGTATTAATTAATTGATTATTATTTATTAATATTATTAATTAATTAATTAATTATTGTTTAATGTATATTAATTAATTAACTCATTAAATATTTGGGGAATGAATTAAAAGTTTAATAAATTTTAATTTATTTAAAACTTAACGTATTGAAATGAGGGATAAGGTTGGCATTGAATGGAGGGATAAGGTGGTTGGCATTGAATGGAGAGATAAGGGGGGGAAAGGCGGTGACTGGATGGGGGGATATGAGGGGGAAAAGACATTCAAGAAAGGGACCTTTTTTATTTTGGGGAGCAAGGAGAATTTTGGGGAGATTAGGAGATTGTATTGGAGCATTTTTCCAAGGGAGGGATTGGAAAATTGTATTTCTGGTTTTGGCTTGAGGAATTTGTTGGACGGTTATAGGGGTGCATCAGTTGCTGGGATTTTTGGGCTCAGGGGCCAGGAATCCTTACAGAATCCTGGAGCTAGGGAGCCGGATAGGCTGCTCCTAGTTAGCTTGGAGGTTAGTCAGTTTTGGGCAGAGCATAAGGCAGAGTTGGTAATAGCAGCATCAAGGCAGAGTTGGCAGCATTAGCATCAATTAGAGGTATGTATTTCCATTATTCTGCTGTGTTGTGTAATTTATTATGATCTGCTCATAAATTTTAATAAGGTTGAATGATTAGGAATGGTTATATGTTGAATAAGGAATTGTAAAAATGTCAAGATGACACTTCTCTAATTAATTTTATGTTTTATATACAGTTTTATAAGGCTTTGTTGGAAGAGGCCTTACACTTGGTATCAGAGCATGGTTCTAACACTTAGGGCCTATGGACCTTCCCAAGTAAAATTTTGGAACCCAAGTAAAGTTTAGGAACAAATATTAATTCAAGTCTTTCGATTTATTTCAATTCTAATCCGAGTGTTATGTGAATGCAATAGCCCTTATTGTTGTCATAATTCATGTCTTTGTTGTTATCCCAAATGACTCTTATTAATATTATCACTACTATATATGCATTGAAAACAATGCATGCCAATATAAAAAAAAAAAAAAACCTAAATTCTATTTCAAGTATAAGGAAGATTTACATATTCTGAATAATACATGAACTCATGTATTTAATCTGATATCCTTTTCCTGAAGGATGAATCTGATAATCTTGACAAAAAAAAAAAAAAAAACAAGTTCCAAACATAGTCTCCAAACTCCAAAATCCACCCTATGATGGTGTCTGAGACGGGAAGTCTATACAAAGTTGTTAAAACAGAATGAAACCAAGAAGTGAGCATCTGAGATCCCTAGAGGGTCTCATATGAAGCATAACCTAGATAATACCATTGTCATGGGTATGTGAGCCAAAACAAAGTATCCAATGAAGCCAAAAACTTCCAGCTGAAAAATCTGTGAGTAAAAGTAGAGAGCCTCAACCCGGTACCACCTCCACTAAGCTCCTAGTCCACGAAATAATGTAATTTTAGCAAGAAAGTCATACATTGTAGGATTTTTTTATTTCAATAGACATGTGGAGGGAGCGTGCACTGAGGTTTTTTTTTTAGGGAGATGGATTGACGAAAAAAATTATGTGACTGATTGAGGTGGATATGAGGTAATGTTTGCGCATAAAGTTGAGCAAGAGTGGCATCATAATAATAATAATATTCAGGAAATGCCACAGACCTATGTAGAAAAGACACCACAACATGCGAGCTATGGCAGTTTGGGGCTCGCTCTTCGATTGATTGTGCATATAGTTGTCTGTATACAAAGGAGGAGAGATCAACAGAGAGAAACAAAGCTTGATTTATTCCATAACGTGCTTCATATTACCTTCTTCGATACTAATGCTTTGAACCTGACGGGTCTAGATAGAATCACGTTCTAAAAGTCTAAAAGTACTTGCAAGTGGGATGCCACATTGTTCCTTTTGATTTGACGAGACAATAATGTAATGACAGAAAACTGTTTATGTGCTTTTGTCATGTTCTGCCAAGCCTCCAAGGATAGTCACCTGCACATATAGTCACAGGTTAGTAAGAACACATAAACCATAGAAAGCCTAGTGCAACCGCCATTCCACAAGCCATAATACAAGTCTAGCTATGCCATAAAAAAAAATGCAAATCCCAACACCAAGCCCACAAGACCATGCCACAAAGACTCATTACTTCTGCTCACAGTCAAACGAACTAATAAAGCAGCAAAAACTTGAACGAAGGCATCGCCTAAGAGATTCGAACTATCGCGGGGAAACCCCGTGTACTTAGTAGGCTCAAAATAATCCAAGCGCACAAGTGCCAAGCGCCAAACCAAATAACATGGAAGAGGAGCCCACAGGGTGAAAATCCCATTCACTACGCTTCAAGCACATAACCGCAGGCCCATATTTATGCATAGCCAAGCCATGAGCGGGTGTCGATATTGCCAATCCGACCCATCATCCATTCAGTGCGCTGGACAGAGGATTGACAAATGTGGTTGCCTCAAATAACCATTCACTACCAAAACACAATGAAATATTCAGGAAAAACACAAAAGTATTTATGCACAGTCCAGCGCACCAGCACCAGCACTAGCCCACGCGACTTGCAACCACTACACACAGTAAAAAATTATATATATAGTCACCGTAACCAGCACCAGTGCCAGCCCACGCGACCTGCAACCACAACACACAGTCAACATATAAGTCACCAAAACCAAACAAAAGCCCCAAGCGTATGCAAATACAGTGGGAGGGGGGCATGCAGGTGCTGAATGGGAAAACCCTTACCAGAGTGCAGAGAAGGTGGGCGGCCGAATGATAGGCGAAGCAAGGGTTGGGCGTGTAGAGTTTAGGGTTAAGATACAGAGCCCAGGAGTATGCGTAGGGTTGTGGGTAGTGATGATCGAGGCAAGGGGAGCACGTGGGCCTCATGCGAGGACCCACGATGCCCGTTTAATAATTTAATTATTTATTATTTATTTTTTATTGTTTTAAGTTAATTAATTATTTTAATTTATTTTTATATTTTTTTAAATTTAATTTTTTATTTATTATTTTCTTTAAACAATTTTGTTTAAACTATTTATAGATTAAATGTTAATTAATTTTTATTTTTTTATTGCTTTGAACTATTATTAGATTAAATATTAATTGTTTTAAATTAGTTAAATTTGAATAGATTAAAAAAAATTATTATAAATATTTAAATTATGTATGTATATTTAAATTATATGTTTTAAATTAATTTAAATTATATTTAAATTTAGGTTTAAACTTATGTTTAATATATATTTTAAATTATATATAAATCTAGGTTTAAACATATAAAAGTTCATTAGTTTAAACATAGATTTAAATTTAGGTTTAAACATATATAGGTTTAAAACTAAGGTGATTAACTCATTAGTTCTTAATAATTAATCAACATTACGTTGAAAATCACATTAATTAGTTTTAAATGAAAAGTTTAAGGACTTAGACCAAGATAAGCGGGAGGGGATTTCATGCATGCTAGGAAAGTAAGCTAGAGGAATTGATGAGTGTGGTGCGATGCTAGCATAGCTACTAGGAGAGGGAGTCAGTAGTTTTTTTCTTTTTTTTTTAAGGTAGTGACACCAAGCTTAGACGCTTTAACCCTAACCTAGCCACCTCCCCTAAAGAGAGTAATGTCTGTTTATAGACAAGTAAAAAAAACTTATGCCTAACCCTATTTTCTAGTTTAAGTTATGCAAATGTGAAATGTCCTTGAACTCACCTGAACACTTGGGTTGATGCAGATTAAATTATATAGGATGGTTAGGACTCAAGGAAATCGAGGCAGAGGGGCATCGTCGCAGGGACCACCAGTGCCGCCACCACCATCGCCTGAACTAGCTCCAGAAGCATCGAGGGATTCAGGGGGAGGAACTCCACTTGAAGACATCACTAGAGAACTGCAGAAGATCAAACTTCCAGAGTTTTTCAAGGGTCATGCCAGTGAACGTGCCGAGGCATGGTTGGAAGGAATGACAAGGTGTTTTTCCTTGAGAGACTATGCGTCCACTTCAAAGGTGAAGATAACGATTTTTCAGTTGAGAGACAGTGCCTTGAACTGGTGGGGCAACCTGGAAAGGAAACTGCATCTTACCCCGGACACCGTATCTTGGGAACTTTTCGAGGAGAGGTTCCGAAGGAAATATCTACCAGCTTTCTATGAGGAACAACAGGTGGGAACATTTCATGCTCTAGTACAGGGAAACGAGACTGTAGAAGAATATGAGATCGGGTTTATGGAATTGGTCAAATATGTTTCATACATGGATAATGACCAACGACAAGCAGAACGCTTTGTCTATGGGTTAAACCCTAAGATAAGGGCTATGGTGAGGATGTGGAAACCGTATTCAGTAGCAGAAGCAGTGGAAAATGCGCGTTATGCGGAGGAACACATGAACTTAAATGGAGGTACGAGACCGACCTTTCTATATCGTCTTGGATTCGTGGGGAAGACCCCTAGGATATTTCCCATGGGAGGGGGCTCAAGGCCACCTCCATATGGTAATAGAGTCACACCAAGGATAGTCGCCATAAGTATTTCAATGGAAGTGAGTGCAGTGTCTCGTTCATCACCAATGACACAGGCAGGTCCACGACCATCTTAGGGGACAACTACTAGGGGCAAGGGTTCCAGGGGAAGGAACTCATTTCAGAGACAGTCACAGAATAGTGCGCAGGTTCAATCTCGTGTTACCTGGTGGGGATGTGGAGGACCCCATTACCAGCGTGACTGCCCAGAGTTACAATCAGGATTTATGCATAGAGAAGGAAAGACCCCGATCGGAAGAGCAAGTGGCAGCCACCAAATTTATGCAACGGTTAATAATCACCAGGAAGAACATCAATCCAAGGTGGTGGAGTCATCAGGTATGCTAAATCATATCAATGTTGAGATTTTATTTGATTTTGGTGCTACAGATAGTTTCATTTCACCATTTTCATTAGAAAAGAGTGGGTTGGCAGCCTACAAGCACGATGACTTTAAACAAGTCGAGATGGCTTCGGGGGAAAAACAAGAGGTAGGACCTAGCGTTGATAATTGTATAGTATACCTGGGAGTGTGTACTACCAGGTTGAAGGTATACGTCACTGCTCTCGGGGAGAATGGCCTAATCATTGGAATGGATTGTTTAGAATCCCATCGAGCTATGGTAGATTGTTTCATAAAAAGGGTGCTTTGGGTTGACGACGAAGGAAGGCCAGTAGAGATCCATGGTGTATGGAGAAAGGTGTCTCTATGATTTATCTCAACTATGAAGGTTAAACAGTGCATGAGGCAAGGGTGTCGACTTTATGTCGTTGAAGCAGTGAATGAAAGGAAAGGACCCTCCTTAGATCAGTACCCAATATTGTTAGAGTTTAAAGATGTTTTTCCGAACGAGTTACCCGGGTTACCTCCTAAGAGGGAGCTTGATTTCACTATTGAGCTAAAACCTGGTGCAGAACCAATTTCCAAAAATTCGTATAGGATGACAATGCCAGAACTTTGTGAGCTACAGATGCAGTTGAAAGAGCTACTCGACTTAGGACTAATAAGACCGAGTGTTTCACCTTGGGGTGCACCTGTAATTTTTTTGAAGAATAAGGATGGTTCCTTATGACTGTGCATAGATTACAGGGACTTGAACCATTCTACAGTGAAAAATAGGTACCCAATGCCGCGAATAGATGATCTCTTCTATCAGATGAAAGGAGAAACAATATTTTGAAAGATTGATTTACGACCAGGGTATCACTAGTTAAGGATTAAGGAAGGAGATATTCCTAAAACTGCCTTTCGAACTCGTTTTGGACATTACGAGTTCGTCGTAGTACCTTTCAGATTGACCAATGTGCCAATCGTATTCATGAGCCTCATGAACGGAGTATTCCAGAAGTACTTGGACCATTTTGTACAAGTATTTCTAGATGACATCCTCATCTATTCCAAAAATGAAACAGAGCATGAGGAACACTTACGAGTGGTGTTGTCCTACCTTAGAGAGAACAAATTTTATGGAAAGTTGTTGAAGTGTTCCTTCTTCGAGAAACAAATTCACTATTTAGGACATATCATTTCCAATGAAGGAATCTCTGTGGACCCAGAAAAGTTAAAGGCCATTATGGAATGGCCAGTGCCAAAAAATGCCCATGAGCTAAGAAGCTTCATGGGGCTAGCAGGTTATTACTGAAGATTTGTGGAAGGGTTCTCTAATATAGAGAAACCCATCACAACTTTGTAGTGCAAGAGGGTCAGATATGAATGGACAGAAGAATGTGATAGTGCATTCATCAAACTTAAGAGGTTACTAACTAGTGCGCCAATTCTACGAGTGCCAGATATGGAAAAGGACTTTACAATCTGCACGGATGCCTCGAAGCAAGGGTTGGGGGTTGTGATAATGCAGTATGGAGGAGTGATAGCTTATCCATCAATGAAGTTGAAGAAACATGAGGAACTTTACGCTACTCATTATTTAGAGTTGGCAGCTGTAATGCTAGCTCTGAAACTTTGGAGGCACTATCTAGTAGGGAAAAACTTTGAGCTCAAAACGTACCATCAAATTTTAAAAGATCTCTTCACTCAAAGGGATTTGAATGCTAGGAAAAGGCGATGGAGTGAGTTCATGAGTGAGTACAATTTTGGTATTTCATACATCAAGGGAAAGGAAAATGTGGTCGCAGATGCCTTGAGTAGGAGACCACATGTCTTCTCCTTGGTACCCTTAAAGGTCAATCTGAGGGAACGTGTGTTAACATAACTCCAAGGAGATAGTTGGTATTTAAAGGTTACTTCAAACCTCCAGAGTGGGAGGTAATTAGATCCAAAGTATGAAAGATATAGTCTGGAAGCAGACAGACTGTTAAGATATCAAGGAATGATGTACGTCCCTGAAAGTGGGGATATTCGAAGCATCATACTAAAGGAATCCCATAGAGAACTTTACTGTGCGCATCCGAGTGTGAAGAAGATGTATGCAGACATGAGGAAGCTCTTCTTCTGGGTAGGCATGAAGCGCGATGTAGTCCATTTTGTCACCAAGTGCCTAGAGTGTCAACAAGTGAAAGTCGACCACCATCACCCGACAGGCCTCCTACAACCACATGATGTTCCTATGTCCAAATGGGAAGTCATTTCTATGGATTTTGTTGTGGGGTTGCTTCTCACATCTCATAGACACAATGCCATTCTTGTGATAGTTGATAAGTTAACTAAGAGTGCTCATTTTATTCCAGTTAGAGACACTTACGATGTCACTGATGTGGCATGTGTGTTTGTAAGTGAGGTTATCTGTTTTCATGGGATACCTAAGAAGATCATTTCAGATAGGGACTCCAGATTCACTTCTAGGTTTTGGACAAGTTTGCAGTCAGCGTTGGGGACTCAGTTGAAATTAAGAACATCTTATCATCTTGAAACAGATGGGAAAACTGAGAGAGTAAATTAAGTCATGGAAGACATGCTTAGGATGTATGTCATGGATAATCAAACCCATTGGGAGAAGTACCTACCTTTGGTGCAGTTCGCCTACAATAACAGTTTTCATATCTCCATTGGAATGCCACCCTATGAAGATATGTATGGAAGGCCATGCAGAATGCCATTGAGTTGGGAGAGGTTAGAAGACCGAGTAAAAATTGGGCTAGAATTGATTCAAGAGATGGAGGAACAGGTGATTCAGATTAGGCAGAGACTAAAGGAAGCACAAGATAGACAGAAAAGTTATGCGGATGCACACATGACTGATGGAAGTTATAAAGTGGGAGATTAGGTTTTCATTCGTATCAGGAATAATAAGAGTACCATATGATTAGGGAAGGGGACAAAGTTGTCACCTCGATTTATAGGACCGTTCAGAATCCAAGAGAAAATTGGACTCGTTGCCTATTGTCTCGTACTACCACCCCACTTGCATAAAAATCATAATGTTTTTCATGTATCTGTTCTACGTCATTATGTTGCTGATGAATCACATAAACTAAATTGGAAGGAATTGCAGGTATCGGACACAGGAACCCTCACGGTAGAACCATTACGCATATTGGACCGTAGAGTCTGATAGCTCAGGAACCATTTGGTAGATCAAGTTACGGTCTAGTGGGACAAGTATAGTCCAGGAACTGCTACTTGGGAAGATGTCGAGACATTACGACGATATTTCCGTCGCTTTTTTTTTACCACCTCGAGCATATGTTTCTTGAAGGTTGGGTGTATGTAACACCACCTTTTGACTTAGACAACCAGGATTACCGAAGGCCTAAACACCTTTATTTTCTATACATAGTGAAACTATTAAATTATACCCTTGAACTTTTAAGACGTATGAACCTTTATGAATGTTTAAATGTATTTGAATAGTGATGGATATGATGCGATATATTGTGAAAATGTAAATTTTATGAATGTTTAAATGTTATTGATGATTATGGATATGATGCGATCTACTATGTGATTGAAAATTCTATGAATGGGTAACGTTAATTGAATTATGGGATAATGAGATCTACGCGGATACCGAATTGAAATTATGATTGCATGCAATTACATGATGATAATGCATAGAAATGTATGAGTTTGTGTTACAGACTAATCTGCAGGTTATGGGCTATGAAATAGCCAATGGATAATAATGATGAAAGTGGATGACATGACCACTGACTGAGAAAGAATAGGGTATGAATCTTTGTATGTGAAATTATATTGGTTTGGATACATTGCTATGATATGTGGACCAGTGCAGGATTTCAGGAGGTGAGACTGCCCAAAACCGAATAAACGATGACAAAACTCCTAGCAAGACGGTGCCATTGTATATTCCATTGTAGGGTGTGGACCCTAGTCCTGTTAGGAGGGGTGGAGGCATTTCCCACCATGTATCCTACGAAACCTGGAGTCATGGGAGGATGCTATTAGATCACGCTCCCCTAGTTGTGTGATGATGACTGTCAGTTGCCTGCTGGGGAAGCTTGGTCAAGATAGTGACACTTCCGCTTACGGGTTCTATTTGGAGTTAGGTCAATATAGTTGATGCTCCAAGATAGTCCAGTAGAGGAAGGATAGGAATGGAAGATGGAAGTAAGTTAGGGAGGAAGGATGAGTAGAAATAGTTGAGAGTGTATGGAGATTTTCCTTATGGTGGAATTTATTGTTTTTCCTTCTGAAAAGAAAATGTGTATATATGAATATTCATAACTATGTAACTAAACCACAATTGTCTAAATAAAATTGTTGAGCTAGATTATTGTTATTAAGTGAATTCACGAACATTTCATTGGTTTATTATCTTTGATAAAAAGAATAGTCTTATTGATTGGATTGGATGCATATATAAATTACTATAAGGGTGATAATTATTGTTATTAGTACATGCATGAGACTTGATTGTACTAGCTACACATGCATTTCTTTAACATATACACTAGTATGTATGAGTTTTATTGGCTTACTTACTAATAATGTCGGTTATTTTTTATGAATGTGTGAACCATGTGTCTTTTCCCTTGTATCATAAAATACTTTAACTTCGGGATGAAGTTTCCTGAAGGGTGGGTGTAAGTAACAACCCTAGTTAAATAACTAATTGTCAAAGTTAAATAATTGTTTAAGGTTTATTAAGTTTAATTAATTAAATAATTAATTTTCATAATGTGTATTAATTAATTAATTATTATTCAATAACAATAATAATTAATTATTGTTTAATGTATATTAATTAATTGATTAATTRATTAATTAACTCATTAAATATTTGGGGAATGAATTAAAAGTTTAATAAATTTTAATTTATTTAAAACTTAACGTATTGAATGGAGGGATAAGGTTGGCATTGAATGGAGGGATAAGGTGGTTGGCATTGAATGGAGAGATAAGGGGGGGAAAGACGGTGAATTGACGGGGGGATATGAGGGGGCAAAGACATTTGAGAGAGGGACCTTTTTTATTTTGGGGGGCAGGGAGAATTTTGGGGAGATTAGGAGATTGTATTGGAGCATTTTTCCAGGGGAGGGATTGGAAAACTATATTTCTGGTTTTGGCTTGAGGAATTTTTTGGACGGTTACAGGGGTGCATCGGTTGCTGGGAGTTTTGGGCTCATGGGCCAGGAATCCTGGAGCTAGGGAGTCGGATAGGCTCCTCCTAGCTAGCTGGGAGGTTAGTCGGTTTTGGGTAGAGCATTAGGCAGAGTTGGCAACAGTAGCATCAGTTAGAGGTATGTATTTTCATTATTCTGTTGTGTTGTGTAATTTATTATGATCTGCTCATAAATTTTAATCAGGTTGAATGGTTATGAATGGTTATATGCTGAATAAGGAATTGTAAAAATGTCAGGATAGCACTTCTCCAATTAATTTTATGTTTTATATACAGTTTTATAAGGCATTTTGGAAGACGCCTTATAGGAGATTAGGGGACTAGCCCCTTTTCTTTTAAGACCATCGCATATGACAGCGGGTTATGACCGAATGCCAATTTCGTGATTGCGGGCATGGCCAAGAGTGGTTTGGAACCAAACCATTTTTCGCCCGGCAATTCACCATGAGCCACCACGTGTCCTTTTGTCAATACCGCGGTCTCGATTGCGGCCCGTCCTCAAATTTTTAAAGTTCGAGAACCTTCTATCCCCGCAATGCGATGTGACCTTTCATCTCACGATCTTGATGGTACTTATAAACTTATGGCTCAGATCTGTCCCCTTCGAACCTGTGGATCAGATCTAGCCCCTTTCAAATCAATGGACATGATTTGTTTCACGATTCGGGTTTCAGAGTTTTCAACTCTCAAACCTCAAATCTTGTTTTTCCACAATGGATTTTATCTAAAGATGATAATCCACTGACACGTGTCTTCCGCAGATCAACGGCTATGAACCCTTCAAGATTTTCAGTTCTCACCCCCCCACTTTTATCCACATGGAAATCTTCCGAAGTAGAAGATCTACTGACACATGTCCCTTTCAATCAAAAGTTGTGATTGATTTCGCCCTTCGGGCTTTGGGGAATTCAATTCTCAAACCTTCGTTTCTTCCGGAGTGATTTCTCTGAAATGACAGATTGTCCACAATGCATCCTCCTCAATTCAGGGCTCTAACCTGCTTTGGGACTTTGGCTTTCAGAGATCTCAAATCTCAATTTTCCTCACACTTTGTTTTTCCCCGGAGTTTGCAATCTGATGACATATGTCCTCCCAAAGATCGACGACTCTTGATTGCTTCGCTTGTTCGGGCTTCGGTGATTTCAAAATATTCTCCTTCGTGTTCTCCCAGAGTACTTCCCCCCCCAGAGTTCACGATATATCGCCACGTTCCCTTCTAGATCTGACCGTCGAGATTCTCTTCGGATTTCGGGGCTTCGAGAGTTTGTCTCACTACACACTTGGAAACCTCCAAAGTGATTTTCCTCGAAGTCTCTGATCTATTGACACGTATCTCCTGCCAGGCAATGGACATGATCTACTTCGGCTCTTCGGGCTTAGAAATTTTCAAGCTTCTAAGCATTGTTTCTTTCGGAGTGCATTCACCCAGAGACTGTGAACTATTGACACATACCCCTCCTAGCAATCAATAGCCAGGACCTACTTCGGGTCTTCCGTGATTTCGCTCTCACCTTGACCACAAGCTCTCGCTCATGAGTTGTGGATCTTGCGCCACCTGTCCCTCTTTGCGATGAATGGTCCCAATTTGCTTGGGGACTTTGGGACTTTGGCAAGTCAACCCTCCTGTGCACCTAGGGGTTAAAACTCATGCAATTTAATTTATATTGGATGACTATCACTCGTTTGTGATTATATCTGACGGTTAGGATTAGTTCCTTCTCAACACTTCTCCCTTGCTTCCCTGGATGTTTTTCTAACGATCCTGGCTTCTCCCCACAACTGATATGACGGCTATTGTCGCTCCTCCTCTTGAGATTTTGACTTCTTCTGAATCAAAAGAATTTTGCAAATGTTCAAAGGCCTCAGCCTTCGTTCCTCCTGTGAGCCCGACTATCTAGAATCTTGCCTTCATTCTTGAAAACGTTATCTCTTTCGAGATTTTTGATTCTCTCAGACCGACAGTACCGAAGGACTTTGTTGCTTTGTAGATTTCCAAAGGGGCTCACGACCATCCATCTCACAATTGTTCAAGGTCTGACGGTCATGATCCAACCAATACCGAGGTGTCCGTTGATCGACAGTTCACAATAATTGCAGGGCCCCAACGTGCATGCTCTTTATCAGAGAACTCAACCTCCGCAATATGGAAAGTACTTTCCTAACTTGGTCCAACCAGAGTTGTTGATCTTCCAACCCGACGAGATCAATGACGTTGGCAAATTGTGAGCCACAAATTAGTGCGTCCGCTACTTTCACCTTCGCGCTCCGCAATGAATCCCCACCCTCAATCTCCATCCATAGATCGACGGTTCACAATGATTGTAGGGTCCAACCTCCACAATCTAAAAATTGCTCATTTGACTCTAATCTAATCCTAGTCGTTGGTATTCCATTGCCAACGAGATCAACAACGTGGGTTGATTGCGGGCCGTGAACTAGCCTGTCTGTTAATTTTCACCTTCGCACTTGATTCAGATTTTATGAGCAGAATGAAATGACTATAGATTATTAATAGGTTCTTAACACAAAATAACAAAGATACAGTAACATTGGTTTTCTATTCAATAAGGAAATAACCTGAAACTGTAAATGCAGTGGAAACAAGCTTGTTGGAATGGTGGCGGTTTATCTATGAGAAGAGATGTGACGGTTGTTCTCATTCACAAGAAGATGATTACAATGAGGCTCTGAAGGCCTTTTACAATAAACAGGAATGAAAAAAACCCTATATATCCAAAAACCTAACCCTAGGAGATGAAACGCCAAAAGTCATGTGGGCCCCGTCTCGGTAAGTTAGTACATCAACTTCCCAGGGTCGTAACTTTTGCATACGATCTCCATTTAAGGCGTATGATAGCCCATTGGAAAGGTATCGTCAAGGATATTCATTTTGGGGGCTCACTCATTCCTTCGGCTATCGTTGAGAATATTTATCCTGAAAAACCTTCTTTTAGGCCCTCAAAATGGCCCCAAAAGTTAAAACTGCTAAATATAGTAAATTGCCAAAATTGTCAGAAAATTGTTTTGAGCCAGTTGGAAAAGGTGGGTGGCCACCGATATCCACCTGTATCAACACTCTACAATAATTCCCAACCATCAAGTTAATCAAGCGGCTAGTGTTTGATTCGTTCACCCCAGTGGGTGTTTGAATCGATCTGACGACCGAGATGGCCTCTCCTCCCATTAAACGGCTCACCCCCATATCTGTTGTAATATTATTAAGTCATTGGTGGTTTGGGTAGCTTGAATATTGTATAATTTGACATCTTAGAGCTTCAAGCTCAAAAGTTTCTGAAATTTTCATGAGCTAACCCCTTTTTATGCAGGGTTCCTAGACCCAGGTCACGTGGACCTTCAGATAACTCTTGGGCTATAATCCCTCCCCTTATTCAGATTTTTGGTTAGGCACTTAGGCGCAATCTCAAATTATCCTAGACTACTAGTTTAAAGGGAACTCCTTCCCAACTCGCAGAGCTTTAAGCTCTAAATCAGGGAAAGGTAAACTCGTGAGGTTACCAAAACAATAGCTATGCCAAGAGGCTTGCTCTGACTCTGGAATTGTGATGTAATTCCCTAGGGAAAGTGCCTTCGAGTGATTAGATTGTAGCATATGGAAAATCAAGAAGAGGTATAGGTTCTCAAGGGAGCGAACACATACTCATAACTTAATCATTTAATACAGAAACCATTTATAGACATATAAATACTCACATGCATCCATTATTTCCAATTCAAAACACAAGGAAAGAAAACACTTGTCAAAACCATAAGGCGTGATGTGACTATTGAAAGGGGTGCTCGTTTCCTCCCAACCATAGGCTCAGTCACTCCCAATGGCTTTATCACTGGCCACCCTCGAGATTAGACCACGATGCTTTGAGATTCAATCTCTTCCTTCCAACTCAACAGAAGTTAGGGACGAAGGTTACTCTCCTTCTCCCAATATATAAATAGATAGGGACGAAGGTTAATCTCCTTCAAGTGACTCAGTGTCTATTTTCTATGATTAGAACTCACTCCAATTCATTCCTTCCTTGGACCCGAGAACTTCTACTCTCGTCTCTGCACTCTTTGCAGGTCTTCCCTCTACTCACTATGCTTCCTTTATTTCCTTCCTCAACATGATTGTGTGTGGCTTGAATTCCCAGTCTGTGGTCAGGTTTGGAAGCCTTACGGATGGGCGGTCTGCCCCATCCCCTCATTAAATCTTGAGGAGGTCTTCCCACCTACCATCTCGACCATAATTCATTCATGGGTTAGAGGGTTGTTCTGATCTGAGAAATTAATTTCAGAAAAGTATTGGTTCGATGGAGGTTAACGCAACCATTCTTGGTCCCCTCCACCACCTTTTCATAGCATTTGTGGTCTCTCTTAGCACATACCATTTTAAGCAGTCATGCAACACATAACCATTTTCTATTAAAATAACATAATTTATATTCATGGACCTTTTATACAAAGGTCTATTAAATCAAACATTAAAACTTTTAATCTTGACATAGTTCCTTGGCCAATATGGTTATATTTACAAACTGGGGGAAACAGGGTGTTACAATTCCCTATCCCTTAAAGGAACATAGTCCTCCATGTTCTATCTGTCAACATGATATGTATGTACAGGAGTAAACAAAATTGGATATGTCTGTCTCATGGCATTCTCCATTTCCCACGTAGCCTCATCTAGGCCAAAGTGTTTCCACTGCACCTTGACCTGTGCAATGGTTCAGTTCCTGAGTGAGGTTTCCTTCCTGTCTAATATGCATTGGGGTTCTAGTAGGAATTCTCCCTCCGAATCCACCTGGATCATAGACCAGTCAATTATGAGATTAGCATAATGTACATATTTCTTCAATAATGAAACATGGAAAACATTATGTGTCTTTACTGTGGGAGGGAGTGCTAGCCTATAGGCTACAGGTCCCACTCTATCTAAGAATTCAAAGGGTCCAAAATACCAAGGTGCCAACTTGGCATAGACTCCCGTTCTCAAGGAACTCTTCCTAGGTCTAACTCTGAGATAGACATGGTCTCCTGCCTTGAACTCTCTGGGAGTTCTTTTTCTGTCGGCATAACTTTTCTTTCTATCCTAAGCAATCTTCAGATTTTGCTTTATCTGAATCACTTGTTGTTCCATTTCTTTCATCATGTCAGGTATGATTGTAACTATTTTCACTGGATTACTCCAGCTAATTGGAATCTTGCATTGTCTACCATAGAGGGCTTCAAAAGGGCTCATCTTCAAGGATTCCTGATAACCGTTATTGTAGGCAAACTCTGCTAATGGTAGGTAGTCTTCCCACTTATTAGGATGATGCATTACATGCATCGTTATCATGCATTCTACTATGTGGTTCATTCTTTATGTCTTTCCATCATTTTGAGGGTGATAGGTTGTGCTGAACAACAATTTAGTCTCAAAACTAGCCATTGGGGATTTCCAAAAGCTTGAAGTAAATTTTGTGTCTCTATCAGATACAATTTCCTTGGGCATGCCATGCAGTCTGAATATCTCCTTCATGAAGATGTTGGAAATATTTATTTCCTTGCAAGTTGACTTGATAGGGACGAAATGAGAAGACTTACTCAGTTTTTCTACCATGACCATGATGGCATCATTTTTCTTGGCCACCTTTGGTAATCTGGTGATGAAATCCATGGAGGTGGTTTCCCATTTCCATTCTGGGATTGGTAGGGGCTGTAACAATCCTGCTGGATTCCAGTGTTCTACCTTAACTTGTTGGAATTCTAGGAACTTAGCTAGATAGTCAACTATGTCTTTCTTCAATCCGGGCCAATAGAATTTTTTCCTAGTGGTCGTAATCATTTTCTGGTATCCCGGGTGACTGGTATATGGTGTTTTATGTAGTTCATTCATTATGAACCTCTTCAACTCGTCACAGTTTGGAATATAAAATATGTTTTTGTAAATCAGCAGACCTTCCTCGAGCATCTAGTATCCTTCATACTTTAGCCTGGTAGACTCTTGTCTTAGGTATGAGGTCACAGTCTTGAAGAATGCATCTGTCTCTTGTGCATTTCTGACCTTTTTCCTGACATCTATTTGATAGGTGTTGATCACTTCCATATGAATCATTTTTATGCTTCTGCTAAGGGCATTTTTATTCTTCTGCTTATGGTTCTGCTAAGTGGCAGGGGCATTGGTTAACCCAAATGGAACCACCACAAACTTATAGTGACCATACCTCATCTTGAAGGATGCTTTGTGGATGTCTTCATCCTTAATCCAGACTTGATGGTATCTAGAACTTAATTAGATATTTGAGAAGATGGAATCACCTCCCAATTTGTCAAACAAGTCATCGATTCTTAGTGAGGGGTGCTTGTTCTTTATGGTTGTCTTATTGAGTTATTTGTAATCTATGCACAGTCGGAGTGTGCCATCTTTCTTTTTCACAAACAAGACGAGTGCTCCCCACGGAGATACACTGGGTTGGATGTAGCCTGTGTCCACCATCTTCTTTAGCTGTAGCTTGATCTCAACCAACTCTGGTGTACTCATCCTATATGGTGTTCTAGATGCTAGCACCGCTCTTGGTGCAAGTTCTATCAAGAAGTCAATATCCCTTCTCACAGGTAGACCTGATACCTCTTCTGGGGACACGTCCTTGTATTCTCTTAATATGGGGTGGTCCTCTAGGTTTGGTTTGTCATCCTCAACATATTCCAACACCTATATTGCATATAAGGGACACCACTTTCTGCAATATTTTTTTATTTGAAGGGTTGATATTTGTCTCACTGAGACATTCTTCTGAATCCATTGGAGGGTCATTTTACCCCCTTCTTCATTTACACATTCTAAATTTTTATGATAATAGTCCAAATTAGTTTTATAAGAAGCCAACCAATCCATACCAATCAACAAGTCATAAGATCCCAGGGGAAGTATGTTAAGGGTCGCTCGGGTGGGAAATCCACCCATTATGAATTGATAGGCCAATATGACCTCTGCCAGTTTTATTTTGGTCCCAGTGGCTAGTCATACCAACCACGACTTGACATGTATAACTAGTTGCAGTTTACACTTATCAACAGTCTGAGGGGCCACGTAACTCAAATTAAAACCAGGGTCAATTAAAATAGAAACTAGATGGTTCCTGATCATACCTTCCAGCTCAACTATTGAAGCTTGGTTGTCGGCTTGATTATTGTCCAAGGCTGTATAAATTTGTGACATGATCCTAGCAACATCATTGATGGTGGTAGATTCTTGGATATTGTAGACTCTCTTATTGTTCTATTGTTTGTGTGGACAGTCCCTCAATCGATGATCTTCTCCACAACCCCAACATTTTAAGGGTTTTTTTTTTAGGTTGTCAATCTTTCCTGGGACTGTCTTAAAAGGTTTATTTCCACTTTTAGAGGGGAAATTTTGTTTATGCACACTTCTAGTAGGAAGGATCATTCTAGAATCCTTTCCATAGTTATTAAATATTGAGGATTTAAACCACTTCTTATTGAATCCTGAACTACTCCTCTTCTTGCAGTCCTCATGAGGTCTTGTCTTATTCCTGAACTATTCATAACAATATCTCACCTTGCGGATGGTTTCTTCTAAGGTCTTTGGTTCGTAAAACTCAATTCTGTCTCGGTAGGTCTGAGGTAACCCACTAATGAATCACTTCATTTTTACCTTTTCATATTTTATGTAGGGTACATACCTTAGTAGCTCAAGGAATTTATTGACATATTCATTTATGATGAGTTTCCCCAGATTGAGTTCATACAATTCCTTAGTCTTCCCATCCATGTATTTCTCTGACAGATACTGCTTCCTGAAGTATTTCTTGAACTATTTCCATTAAAATTTCTTCTCATGGACTCCTTTCACATTCGTAAGGTCTTCCCACCAAATGGAATCTTTTCCATTCAAGTTGAAGATGGATATTTGGGCCTGCAAGTTTTCAGAGTAGTCATGGACTCTAAAGTACTTATTTAGACCAAGCAGCCAAACTTCAGACTCTTCTCCCTTCTTAACTCTCCATCGAAATAGGGTGGTTTGGATTTCTTGAACTCTTCAGGATCATGATTTTTGGAACGCTTCCACTTCTTTCCTTTCCTTTGAGAACGTGAGCTAGCTCTGCTACTAGAATATCCCTCAGAGTTGTGAGCTTCCTTTCCAGAGGAATCTGCCGATGCGTGTCCCCTGACTCCAGGTTGGGCCTTCTTTGAGGTACTTCTTCTAGTGTGGTCACTTATGGGGTCATGTTTTCAGATCTCATGTGGATTTGACTTCTCTTCTCATGTCGTCGGTCCACATGGCTTGTTGCGGGTTCATGTTGCAGTTGCCTCTGTATGTCGGATAAGCTCTGTAGCAAGATTGCGTTAATTTCTGTTTGTTTTTCTTTTTTCTTTATCAATATCCCATTGTTAGCCTTGAAACTCTGTAATTCATCCTTGAGGCTCCTTATAGTTTCATCCAGATCTGGAGGGGTTTCCACTGCCCTCCTTTCGTCATATTCTTTGTCTCTATTGTGGGATCCATCCCCCACTTCATGACACGTCACCATCCTTTAGTATTGAAGTTTTCCCATGATTTACTGACTGCTCGAGTGCTAGCAAAACACTTATTTTTAGCTAAAAATATATTATTTTATGAACAATACATGGTTCAAATTTCTTAAATGCATGCACACACTAGAAGGTTTCATTCTTTTCCTCAATATTTTTTTTTTTTTTTTAACCAGACTCTTTAAGAAGGAGGCAACATAGGGCGTCACTCTTAAAGTAATCTAAATATGGTTTTTGAGCGACTCGTCCATGAGCCCAAGTAGGCCAAGTGATGTAACCATTCTCTGATAACAATTTGTAACACACCCACGGTGGGGTGTAAAAAAAATTTGTTTTCCTTAAAAGGAAAAATCCTCTATTCGGGGTCTCCAATTTGGAGATCGGGAGCCTAGCCCCTTTTCTTTGACGACCATCGCATATGAACGCGGGTTACGATTGAACACCAATTTCATGATTGAAAGTGCAACCAAGAGTGGTTTGGAACCAAACCATTTTTCGCCTCGTAATTCACCACAAGCCACTACGTGTCCTTTTTTCAGTACCGTGGTTTCGATTGTGGCCCACCCTCAACTTTTTAAAGTTCGAGAACCTTCTATCCCCGTAATGCAACATGACCTTTGATCTCATGATCTTGATGGTACTTCTAAATTGATAGCTCAGATCTGTCCCATTCAAATCTGCAGATCAGATCTGACCCCTTTCAAATCAACAGACATGATTTGTTTCACAATTCGGGTTTTGGAGTTTTCAACTCTCAAGCCTCAACTCTCGATTTTCCCCAATGTCTTTTATCTGAAGTTGATAATCTAATGACACGTTTCTTCAACAGATCGA
>JASDQU010101758.1:366756-388324 GCA_032191745.1 Picea mariana | reverse complement strand
TTTATCCACATGGAAATCTTTTGAAGAAGAAGATCTGTTGACACCTGTCCCTTTCAATCAACTACTATGATTGATTTCTCCCTTCGGGCTTCGGGGAATTCAAATCTCAAACCTTCGTTTCTTCCAGAGCGATTTCTATGAAATGACAGACTGTCCACCATGTGTCCTCCTCAATCCATGACTCTAACTTGCATTGGGACTTCGGCTTTTGGATATCTCAAATATCAGTTTTCCTCGCACTTTGTTTTTCCCTAGAACATTTTACCAAGAGTCTGCTATCTAATGACATGTGTCCTCCCACAGATTGACGGCTCCTGGTTGCTTCACTTGTTCAGGCTTCGGTGATTTCAAAATATTCTCCTTCGTGTTCTCCCAGAGTACTTTCCCCCCCAGAGTTCACGATCTATTGCCACATGCCCTTCTAGATCTGATGGTCCAAATTCTGTTTGGATTTCGAGGCTTCAGGATTTTGTCTCACTCCACACTTGGAAACCTCTGAAGTTATTTTCCTCAAAGTCTCTGATCTATTAACACATATATCCTGTCGGCCAACAGACAGGATCTGATTCATGTTAAGAACCAATTATCACTATAGCATAGAAAAACATCAGAATAAGTACTCAATACCTTGAAAAAGAGATAATTTCAGATAATAATCCTCTTCGAGTGGGCAACCTCCTTTTTTCCCCACATAAATGTTCAAGTACAAGATGATTCCAAATGAATATGTCTCCTTGGTATATATAGGATACCTTAGTAATTTCTGTGAATATCCTCCGGAGTTCAGGGTCTGAAATTTTACAGAAAAACTTTTATAGCGAAAATTCCGCAATGGCTCAACTGAGGATGATTCCAGGACCCTATCTTGTACAGGATGTATATCCGAAAGTATAATGCCTCGGGAGCTGAAATTTTAACACAACGTACCTTGATCCATTTACTAAATATTCTCCAAGTCGTTCCTTAGAATACGTTGCATAAAAAACGTTATAGCAAAAATTCCAAGGTGTCTTAGATGTAGCAACGAAACCCCAAGACCTTGAGCTTTGATACCGTATGTTAAGAAAAAAATATCACTATAGCATAGAAAAACCTCAGAATAAGTACTCAACACCTTGAAAAAGAGGTAATTTCAGATAATAAGCCTCTTCGAGGGGGTAACCTCCTTTTACCCTACATAAATGTTCAAGTACAAGATGATTCCAAATGAAAATGTCTCCTTGGTATATATAGGATACTAGGAGGTATAATTACAACTAATGGAATAAAGACAACATAAATAAAATAACATTACTAATATAACATGCCCCAATTAAGGGGTAATTAGCCAATATTAGGGTTTAACACTTCGGCTCTTCGGGCTTCAGAAGTTTCAAGCTTCTAAGAACTCGTTTCTTATGGAGTGCATTCACCCGGAGACTCCGATCTATTGACACATAACCCTCCTGGCGATCAATGGCCAGGACCTACTTCGGGTCTTCAGCGATTCCGCTCTCTCCTTGACCACAAGCTCTCGCTCAAGAGTTGTGGATATTGTGCCACCTCTCCCTCTTGGCGATGAACAGTTCCAATTCGCTTCGAGACTTCGGGACTTTGGCAATTCAACCCTCTTGTGCACTCAGAGGTTAAAACTCGTGCACTTTACTTTAGATTAGATGACTATCATCCCTTTGCACTCAGATCTGATGGTTAGGATTAGTTACTTCTCAACGCTTCTCCCCTGCTTCCTTGGATGTTGTTCTAATGGTCCTGCCTTCTCCCCACAACTAATCTGACGGTTGTTGTCGCTCCTCCTCCCGAGATTTTGAATTCTTCCGACTTGGAATAATTTTGTAGATGTTCAAAAACCTTAGACTTTGTGCCTCCTACGAGCCCAGCTATCTTGGGTCTCACCTTTGTTATTGAAAACATTATCTCTTCTGAGATTTTCGATTCTCTCAGACCAACGGTACCGAAGGACTATGTTGCTCCGTGGATTTCCAAAGGGGCTTATGACCATCCATCTCATAATTGTTCAAGGTCTTATGGTCATGATCCAACCAATATCGAGGTGTCCGTCGATCGGCGGTTCACAGTAATTGTGGGGCCCCAACGTGCGTTCTCTTTATCAGATAGCTCAACCTCTGCAATCTGAAAAGTACTTGCCCAAATTGGTCCAACCGGAGTTGTTGATCTTTTAGCCCGACGAGATCAATGAGATTGGTGAATTGCGGGCCGCAAAATAGCGCGTCTGCTACTTTCATCTTCATTCTCCATAATGAATCCCCACCCTCGATCTCTGTCCATATATTGACAGTTCACAATGATTGTGGGGTCCAACCTCCGCAATCTGGGAAGTGCTCTCTCGAATCTAGTCTAATCCTAGTCATTGATCTTCCATTCCCGACGATATCAATGACGTGGGTTAATTGCGGGCCATGAACTAGCATGTCCACTAATTTTCACCTTCGCACTCTGCAATGATTCCCAACCATTGAGTTAATCGAGCGGATGGTGTTTGATTCGTTCACTCTAGTGGGTGTTTGAATTGACCTGACGACCGGGATGACCTCTCCTCCCTTTAAACGGCTCATCTCCATCTCTATTTTCAAATTCTTAAGTCATTGATGGTTCAGGTAGCTTCACTATCGTGCAATTTGACATCTCAAAGCTTTAAGCTCCAAAGGTTTGGAAACCTTCATGAGCTAACTCCTTTTTGTGCAGGGTTCCTAGACATAGGTCATGTGGACCTTCAGATAACTCTTGGGCTATAATCCTCACTCTTAGTTGGTTTTTGGTTAGGGACTAAGGTGCTAGTTCAAAGTCTCCTAGACTATTGGTCTAAAGGGAAATCCTTCCCAACTCACATAGCTTTAAGCTCTGAATCATGGCAAGGTAAACTCATGAAGTTACCAAAACGGTAGCTATGCCAAGAGGCTTTCTCTGACTTTGGAATAGTGATGTAATTCCTTGGGGAAAGAGCCTTTGAGTGATTAGACTGTAGCATATATAAAATCAAACAGAAGTATAGGTTCTTAAGGGAGTGAACACATACTCATAACTTAATCATTTAATACATAAACCATTTATAGACATACAAATACTCGCATGCATCCATTATTTCCAATTCAAAGAACAAGGCAAGAAAACACTTATCAGAACCATAAGGCATGATGCGACTGCTGAAAGGGGTGCTCGTTTCCTCCCAACCATAGGCTCAGTCACTCCCAATCGCTTTATCACTAGCCACCCCTGATCTTAGACCATGATGCTTTGATATTCAATCTCTTCCTTCCAGGTCAACGAAAGTTAGGGACAAAGGTTAATCTCCTTCTCCCAATACATAAATAGATAGGAATGAAGGTTACTCTCGTTCTCCCGGCTCAATATCTATTTTTTGTGATCAGAGCTCACTCCAATTCAATCCTTCCTTGGACCCGAGAACTTATTCTCTCATCTCTGCACTCTATGCAGGTCTCCCCTCGACCCACCACGCTTCCTTTCTTTCCTTCCTCAACAAGATTGTGTGTGGCTCGAATTCCCAGTTTGTGGTCACGTCTGGAAGCCTTATGGATGGGTGGTCTGCCCCATCTCCTCATTAAATCTTGAGGAGGTCTTCCCACCTACCAACCCGAGTGTAATTCATTCCTAGGTGAGAGGGTTGTTCTAATCTGAGGAATTAATTCCAGTAAGGTACTGGTTTGGTGGAGGTTAACACAACCATTCCTAGTCCCCTCCACCACCTTTTCATAGCATTCGTGGTCTCTCTTATTACATCTCCTTTTCAACATTCATGCAACACGTAACCATTTTCTATTAAAATAACATAATTTACATTCATCGACCTTTTATACAATGGTCCATCAAATCAAACATTCACACTTTTAAGCTTGTCATACTTCCTTGGCCAATATAGTTATATTTACAAACTGGGGGAAATAGGGTGTTACACTGTCAAAGGGGGTCCATCACATCCTATAAGCACTATTAAATAATTCCACGTCAAAAAAAAAAAATTTAATTTTTGAAAATGATTCCTGAAATGTTAAAAAATCCTAAAATTTCCTATGAAGGGTAATATTTTAAATTTCTCGTCATTAAAATTTTTCGGCACTGTTACCAGTTAACACTCCACTGGAGTACATTGTATAGATAGATATAGGCTCTAGCTGGAATGGTATGTTTTATGTGAATCTAGGAAATAAAGTTTGATGTGTGTGAAATTGTGAATGCCAGTGAAGTTCCCTTCGAATATCGTTACCATAATAGGACTTAGGAGTAGGTTTCTTTTCAAATAATTATCTTCCTTCAAACCACCAGTACCACCCAACAGGGGAATGAGTTACAGGGTTGAAAGTTGGAACTTGGAGATTGGCCAGTCCATTGGAACTTGGAGCAATGGATCCAGGAGGGGAATTAATTCCAGTTGTTGAGTTAGTTGATAGAATTAATGTGCTCTCGAATCATGATACATAACATTTTTTCTTCTTTGAAGTTCTTGAATATTCAATAAGTTTTTTCTGGAGTCTCTAGTCTTGTTTCCAAATTTTCAATTGCAACCATTTCCCCTGGATTAACGATACATACGGGCCAAAACGCCATTGCTTAGAAGTTATAAGTTTTTCTTTAGATTTTTTTTCGGACCTCTTGTCCAGTTTCCATATTTCTACTTTCACCCATTTATCCCAGATTCAATATACCCACGGGCCAAGATGCCACTGCTTGGAAGTTGAAATTTTTATTAACAATGACTTTCAGAGTTTAGAACGATGGGACGACTATTCCAAACTAGAAATCCAAGGTCCGAGCCAAGGTTTGATTTGCAGTATCTCCAGGTTTGCAATTAGGGATTCAACTTTGTTTGTGAAATTTCTATTGAAATTAACATAGGGTTTAGGAATTAAATGTTTGTTTGTGGCCTTTCCCATTAATTTTATTTCATTGTCATGAGTTGGAGCTTATCAAATTCGAGGCAATTTATGGTATCAGAGACTGGTTGCATTATTTTTTTTTCATGTTAAAAATATGAACACAGAACCCTAAAAATAAATTTATGATAAACATGTCATAAACATGAACACATAACCTAGAAAAAATCAGAATAAATCCGTTTTACTTGCGTGAAATTGAGGAGGAGCTTCACATCACATGAATCACTCACCCATAAGAAATGGTCGATATGGGGACCAGGACACCTTCTAACTGAATCCAACAGAGCACGGTCCTCCTATAAAATGAGGCAACACAATGTAGAAAGGGTTCTTTGGTAGATATTGTGAGGAATTATTGATGAAATTCCTATGAGAACACTATAAATAAAACAAAGAACCAAATTGAATTGTAACCTACAAAAGTTTTTTGAGAAAGAAAAAAATGATTGGCTTTAATCTTATGATGGTTTTCCCATATTATGATGGTTTTCCCATGGTTTTCCCATTTTCGTTTCCAAGGTTAAATTAAATCTTTGTTTAGTATGAGTTATTTTATTGATGTATGATGTATGTGTGATGGATTTTGTCAAATGGTGTGATAATTTCTTATGTATTACGGTAAATATCTTGTTGTCTATATTTTTCATAATTACAACACCTATGAATACCAAACCTTTCAATTAATGGTATTCAATGAGATCAAACTCTATAGGAATAGATTTGTTGCAATTTTCTAGTTAAAATTCTACTTTCAGTTCCTTGTAACCAACAACTCATTCTCTATTCATGCCATTGGAACTTGACATGGTTGTATGCTCTTATAGTTTGGGGTTTCTCATTGTTTGTATGGTCCATGAAGTTATCCCTAATTCAAATCATTCCTTTCAATGATTGGATACAGGCTGGAGTCATCGTATAGGGTAGGGTTTGGCCAAAACAATGAAGCTTGTTCATATTTCCACCTCCCAAACGTTTTGAGTTGAATCATAACCTACAACCAACTACTAATGTTCATTTAATACATAGTTAGCCATACTTTGATTCCATCAATGCATTGGGTTTATTGTATGGTCAAGGAAACACACTCCCTTAAACATTTTCCTTTTATTTGTTAGTCTTATGTGCGAGAAAAGAGAGAGGAGTGTGGATTTTTTAATGCATGATAGAACTCTAATTAAATTTCAAATAGTTAATAAAGTGGGTATGCCAAATTGACCACCAAAGCATCCTAATTGACTTGATTTGATACCAAGTACAGTAACTGTACAAGTACAAATTCCTACTAGGGGTTATTAGATCTCTCCTTTAATGAATTTCATTGTATGTAGTTATTTCACTTATATAATCTACAATGTTCCCTTCCCACTTAGGTATTATTTAGTCTCCAATATTCCCTATCACTTCAATTCTTCACATACTATGTGGATTAAGTTGTCAAGATTTTTTATCACTACAATGAGAAATCCATCCGTGTTAAGAATGGGTTCCAGTCAATACTAGATTTTGTATAAGTTTATCTCATAGGGATTTTCTCTAAATATTTCTTGCATTACAATTTTGTTGCAATGTGCTCTAATATTTAGTATGCATTTTTCTTCCTTTGACATCAGAGTTGTTTGGGCAGTTTTGTATCCCCTTGAAGGAATTCAATTATTCAAACTAATCAAATTACAATCTTAAATCTTAAACAATCGGTTTCTAAATCCATAGTTATGCTTTATAAGACAAGAGAGATCTTAGATCTCTTTCAAAATTATGGAAAATCCATGAAGAGTTGAATTGTGCTATTTTCATCTTTTCTGTAAATCTATGTTGCCCAATCTACTTCCCATAGAGCATTGTTATGTGCATAGAGAACACAATACACTCTAAACTAGTCTTGTATTGCTCTGCCATATTTGTAACTGTAAGCCTGTGTTGTTCATCATAAAATGGTATTGTCTTTATAATTCATGTGATATATAGTGAGCTAATGTGAGAGATTAAAACTAGACTTGATTTTGAAGTATCTAGTCACCTAGAAAGGGTTCTCTTCTTGTTGATGAGTCTCTCACTTGCAAGTACCTTGAGGTGCCAATGAATTTTTCCATCGACTACAGTTCCTTTTGGGTCCGATGATTTTTTCATGCTATCATGTTAATCTTCATGCTATCATCTTAATCTTCTTACTCTATTTCTTTCTCTGTGATATGTTTCTCTCATCATCATCTTCTTGCTTTGTTTCTCGTTCTGTGATATGTTGCTCTATATTTGATATGTGATAGCAATGAAATCACTTTTTAATTATATTATTTTCTAAACTATTCCAAAATGTGCATCACTTCTATATACTACACGGTCATGTGTACAAGTGATACATATATTTTGATACCAATAGTAGCTTATCGAAGGGAAACAATTAGTCTATAGGAAGGGAGACATGTAGTTTGTAGGCACTACCATGCGGTAAATTTTTCAGATTCATGTGAGCGTGACATGACATTAAGGTTACAATGAAATCAAAGGTTGGTCGATACAGGGTTCTTATATCTCTCCTTTAATGTATGGTGAGAATTTCGTTAATGTAAATGAAATTTTGGGCCATTTGTGGAATAAGTGTGTCAGTGATGAGACTATAGGAGAACTATTACTCGAATCTCAAAGTTTCCTACCATATGAGTATTGGTATGGGATCCACGTTAGGGCTCTTTTGAGTTATGTAGTCTCACTCAACATTTTGTATAATATGACTTTAACTTTTCTTAACTTGATCATGAATATAAGTAAAGAATGGCTCATCAAAAGGACCCTAGCAAGGAGAATTTTGGAGAAAGTAAAAATATGTTTCTTAGGTTGACCCTTGTTACTACTGCAATATCCATAATTTAGGCGTTCTCTTTTGTTTCTTTTTCCTCTGTGAGATATCTCACATGCACATGAAGTTGTGAATCTCATTTTTTTTAAACTAATGGTTGGTTCCAAGTCAGAATGCATTAGAGAATGTAGGTCTTATTTCCAAGGTTTAGGTGAATAGCATGAAAATTAGAAGAATCTCTTAAGAATAGAAGTAGAAGGGTATAATTTTAACTTTAAGGAAGTAGCAAAGGCATCATCCTTTTTACATAGTTTGTAGTTTGAAAAGTTACAAAAATTTTGTACGAAAATAACTCAGCAAGGGTTTGAGAAATAAAAATAGAGAAAATTTTGAAAAAATAGGAAAAAAAGAAATAAAAAATGCACAAAAAATTGTCGTGGACATACCTTGTTTTGTCTTTCTTCTTTCCTTTTTTCCAAGGAAAGCCTCATGGGAAAACCTCACGGGGAAACCTCAAAAAATGCTTTTCCAAATTTGTGTATATGATGATTTTCCATTTGAACTAGGAAACTACCAACATGAAACTAGCCAAAGACCCAACAACATTGATGACAATTGATTAAGATAATACCTTGGGATTACTTTGTCAGCTTATATCCCACAACTTGCACAAAATTGTTTGAAATAAATATTTTATAAAGGGTCAACCTCTTACCTGCCACAAATGTGGAAATGTTCAAAAATCTTACATACTTTTATTCTAGTGCTTTAATTTTGAACTCTTTAATGAGGCACAAACACTGGGTAATGCAAGTCATATCCTTAATTCATAACAAGTCAAGGTTCCACTTTCAGAGTCTAAAACTGCATGATATCTATGGTTGATACTTAGTTAGATATTTTACCATTAATTCAGTCCCTATCTAACCCTTAAATTGTTTATGTTTATATCTATAAACATTATTAAAAAAAAATTCAAGTAATTTATTTAATATCAAAGACAAATATAAAAAAATGTTTGTAGAGATCAAGCACCATAATTTTCCTTCTTACATGGGAAAAGAAATCCCTTGACAAACAAACAACAGAACATAATCACTTTTGTTCTACTAAATTGTTGTGAAAGGGTGTTATTCTTCTATTAAGACTCAAAATCACCTAGGAATTGCACTTGGACCCAATTGCTTATTGACGTCTTCAGGGAAATTGACCTTGGTGGGTGGTCTGACATGTTTTCATATTCATTGTGGAATGGCAACGACATTGGCATAAGCATTGTTAATTACTAAACACTAGCCATGGATTACAAAAAAATATCATTAATTTTCAATTGATGATTATCAAATGTTTACATAAACAACTATCTCCTTGTGTTCCAGTGATCTTTTTGAACTCTTTCTTTTCTACATTTTTTTATGAATTTGTGTACTTCCTATTTTAAATGGGATTTTTACTAAACTACAAGCCTTAAGATGCTACACTATTAGTTGGAGTTCTTGTGGAGTCCCAATTTCAACCCTTGCAATGTATTTTTAGTTCATAATATTTCTGTAATTTCTAGATTTTGATCACTTGAAAAGAGATTCAACCATATCATTCACAAATTTTCATGAACTCTCATCTCTTCCTAGTAGAGATATGACCTTTGGTTAATCTAGTATGATAGTAAGTGGTATTTTTACTAGTTTTTCTATTGTTGTATTTGGTTTGATGTATTTGAAACTTCAGCACACATTGCCTTATTTTTGTTGTTTTATCTCTCATATCTTGTAGACATACTAAGCCAAAAGTTATTGAATCATTTAGAATTTCATATTGTATTGGTTAGAATCTTGTTGACAAGTTAGGCTATTAGATTTGACACTGATATGGAAAAAGTGCAGCTAGATTCTAATCAATTTCTTTCTTGAGTATGTTGGACAACAATGGACATACATCAGAAGTATTACCCTGTCAAGTGCGAGGGATCATGGAATTCATCCTTGAGAGTGAAACTAGCATAATAATATCAATGATCCTATGAAATTTATGATCAATAACTATACTAAGGCGTACTTTTATAATTCATTCACTCATGATATACACAAATGGGAAAAGAAGAGAAATCAAGATCTTCTCACTAAAACAAAGGAGAAGGAACTTGCTAAAGAGAATACATAATTTTAGTGAACATTGAAATCTAACTTATACCATACATACAAGGTTGTTGCAGTGAAATGGAGAAAGTTCCTAAAATATATGATTGACACCTAATATGTAATTACACTTTTCAAAGAAGGGAATGTTTAGAGTAGTAGTGAAAATCTCTATTTTGCCACAAAAATGATTGTTACAAATCCATGCTAAGTACAAAGTTAGATACCAAATTACACACAATCTTATGATTTTTAGTAATGGACAATATAATGAAATCATCTCTCTGTTATCCTAAGGTGCTTACTTATATCTCCTTCATTGAGATGGAACTTTCCCCCCAATTTCTTCTCTAAATGAGGGGATTGCTTCTCAAAAGTGGATTGAGAAGCCCACTCAGCTTGCAAAGGCAGGACACTATTCTTGTTGATGAATTGTTCATTGATCTTTGTTGATTCAGTGGTGCAATTCATGCTCTCAAGAGGAGTATCTTCTAGTAGTGGGTGTTTTTAGATTGCTGATAATCTCTTGTGGGCGTATCATTTGGTCCTCATATTTTAGAAAATGGTGGATCAATTTGTTAGAGGTTATTGTAATGAATGCCAAGATGAGCCAAAAAGTTGAGATAGAAAGCTTTTGGTCCAATGTCCTATAATATCTTGTAGGGACCATATTAAGGGTTTTGATCTTGTAGCACTTTTGGTTTAAAATGGTTTTTTCTTGTTTTATTGTGGAATATGTATCGGCAATTGGAAGTTCATGTGTGTGATTGGTTGAAACTAGAAGAAACCTCAAAAAGTGATTGGATTCTAGAAACATATTTTTTTGAATCTTGAGTTGGAATTTCATGTGTGTGATTGGTTGAAACTGGAAGAAACCTCAAAAAGTGATTGGCTTCTAGAAACATATGTTTTTGAATCTTGAGTTGGAAGTTCATGTGTGTGATTGGTTGAAACTAGAAGAAACCTCAAAAAGTTATTGTCTTGTGGAAACATATGTTTTTGAATCTTTAGTGACATGTTATTGGGTGTCCTCCATGCTTTAGAGTGGCTCCTAATGCAATTTTAGAGGCACTAATTTCAACTAAAAAATGGTGTCATATACTAGGAAGAAAAGGTGTAAATTCCCTTCTGAGTGTTATAGGGTACTAGTGAGAGGCTTCCTTATTACAGTTAAGAAAGGAGAACCCCATAAATTGAATGATAACATGAATTTATTGAATGTGATTATATGAATATAGGGGTTTTATCATTACAAGAGCCTAATGGTTGATGGTGTTTCATTGTCCATGTGTGATTTGTGGACCTTGAGACTCCCTATCTTCTACATTACATCTTACTTGTGGGTCAACAAAAGTAAGCAATGGTTAAAGGGTGAGTTGACCATTTGATAGTTCGTTATCCTTTTTAAGCCTTTCTTAACTTAATGATGGAACTAATGAGCCAGGGCTTAGGGATGTTAGGGGTAAGAGAATTGTTTTTTCAACTAGAAAATATTCCTTTCATGAGCATAGCTCATAGGTTCCTTATATACATATTGTATGAAGCACACATATTTTGCCCCTATTTTTTGGTTATAATATTGTGTTGTTTGAGAAGTGTTCTTAACTACAAACAATGACTTCCTTATGTTGTCAATTTTGATTGCAAGATTCTTAGAAATGAAAGTAGTGGTTAATGAACATTTGAATATTTGTTGCACGAAACTCCTAAACTATTTATTGACATTATAAACATTTCAATATTCACGCCGATAAGCCATTTTGTTACTACAAAATGACAATTATAACATAATTAACATAGACATATGTCTAAGAAAAATAGAATATAGAAGATAAATATAGTTATCTATATATCCATGGCTCCCAAGAGACTATTGTGTGAAGAGTCCTTTAAGAGGAAAGAGTCACTGTTAGCAGAGTTTTTGTTTGTTGAAAATATGATATATGTAGTTTCAATTGTAGTATTGAGTTTTGGTGGGTCAATTTTGATAGTTAAAGAAAAGAAACTTTGGATTAATGTTATCGATTGTAAAGAGACATACAAATGATTTTATGCCCATTTAATTTTTATTTTTATATTCTCTATTTTTTTTATTGTGTACAGGTATAAATTATTGAAAAATGTCACCTATGGGTCGTCCTAAAAAGGATAAAAAAGAATGTTCAGTTGTTGATGCATTTGGTATCCCTTAACTCTCTAATCAACCATGCAACTCTGAAAAAGAAGTATATGATCATCCATTTGAAGGCCATGAATCTGATAGTGAAGAAATTCTTGAACAGGAACCAACATCCAAGAGGCCCAAAAGAACATTCAAGTCCAATCGGAATAAAAGATTCCCATGGGCTTATGTCGAAAATATTGTAATGGCATTGAAAGGATAAAGTGTTCATGGTTTGTAAAATTTAAATGGGAAACTTCATTTGATAAAGATGGAAGTACGACCCTTCAAGTTAGTGGTCTAAACATCCATGCAACATTAGAGACTCATGAATTTTTGTTGCAACTTTTATAGGGGAAAAGAAAATGAAGTACTCTTCCAATTTCTAAACATGTAGAACTAATGGTGGATGCTCAGAAGGAGAGAATTATATCGGTAATTGAAAATGTGTATTTTGTCACCATACATGATTTACCTTTAGAAGTATATAAGTCAATATGTGACTTGAGTAGGTATAAGAAAAGCTCCTCCCATGCCTCTAACAAATGAATATTCAACATATACAAATACAACATTTGGAAAAGAGTTTCTACAAGCTGCCAAGGAGGTATATTGGAAAAAGTTAAAAGATGATATTTTCAACAACCCATTTTACTCAATTTCAGTTGATGAAAGTAATGATCGGACTATGGTGCAACATTTAATCATTTATATTACATATTTAACAAATGAAGGACGAGGCCAATGTGTTACAAAATCCATACACTTGCTTCAAATTAGGGATGGAACATCACAGTCTATGTATGAAATTGTGACATCTCTTTTAACATAAATGGATCTATTCTTGATAAATTTAGTTGGATTTGGATCTACTGAAGCTTCATCCATGAGGGACATTCATGAAGTTTTATCTACTAAGCTTCGTCGACATGCTCCTCATTTATTAGATATCCACTGCATAGCTCATCAAGAAGCATTAGCAACAAATGATGCTTCATCTTATTTTTTAGAGTTACAAGTGATTAAAGTTTGCAAACAAGGTTTATTCATGGCAAAGGAAATATACTAAAACACAAGGAGAATTGAAAGATTTAATGGAGCCATTTCAAATCACAAGGCTAGAAGTGTTATAAATTCATCACATTAGATGGCTTTCTAGAGGCAAAGTCATGGAAAGACTCGTTAAGCTCATGTCAGCTTTGTTAAAAGATTGGCAGTTAGGGGAGAAAAAATGTAAGAGCCAACCACAATATTTCAAGTACAATTTTGCATCCATTTACTTGGAGATGTGCTTATTGAGTTGAATAAGATGAATCAAAAGTTTCAAGAAGATCATGTTGACATTTCATCTATTGGAAATACTTTGGATATTACTATTATCTTTCTTCATAAGTGATTTCTAAGAGGCATATTTGGGGTTGGTGCAATGCACATATAATCTTTTTTAAGTAAAACACAACAAATCTTGAGTTTGCAGATTGCACGGGTATGGTACATGTACATGCATTAAGATTTGAGAGTTTACCAAAGTCGGAAAGACTGGGAACACTAGATGATTGCATTATGTTGGGAAAAAGTTTTGTAATGAAAGTGATTGACTCTCTAAATGGAAGGTTCACATATTTGCCTATATTTAATATTGTTAAGTTTTTTAGTTCTTGTAATTATTATGAGGATATGGATGATAGAGACTCTCAAACAAAAAGATGGCTAGCATGTTTATGTGAGAAATTTAGTGTTGGGGACTCACCTATTGTGGATAGTGCTAGATGTTTGGGTGAAATTGTTGAATTTATTTGTACTATGTATAGATCATACCCTAAAAAACATATGTTTGGAGCATGGGATCTATGTGGAGGTGAACCCGAATGGTTTGAAGGATTTCCATGTTTGATGCAGCTATGGAAAGTTATTCTTGTTTCTCTAGATAGCACAACAGTATGTGAAAGAGGCTTCTCTAAATTAAATCGAATAAAAAATGATGATAGATCAAGACTTTCTTTAGACACATTAGATATATTAATGCTTCTCTCTCACTCCATCTCATGCTATGAACAAGGTATATCGGACCGTTATTTATGAATAATGGAAACAGATGAAAGCTCGAAATCCCTTCCACTAGGAAAATAAATTCATATCTATAATGATCGAAGATCTGGTAATTTTGAAGAATGTGAATGTAAGTTTCAATATTTATTATTAGCATTGGATTGCCTTACATAACACTTGGTAAAACCAATCCTCATTTATTTTAAATTTTTTGTTGTAATTTCATTCAGTAATAGAATATTGTGATATTCTGTTGGAGACTATGCTTATTGTCCTCCAGATTGCAAATTTATGTAGAATAATTTCTTATTATTTGTTGTTTGAATTAATTCACATAATTCTTTGAGTGCAGATCTGAACTATAAATGAACAATTTAACAAACATCCTCAATGTGTCTTGGCAAATGGACATTTCCAAAAGACATGCTCAACCATTTCATCCCTATCATAAATCATGCAGATATCTGGTAATTTTGAAGAATGTGAATGTAAGTTTCAATCGTTATTATTATTAGTGGCTTACCTTACAAAACACTTGGCAGAACCACTCCTCATTTATTTGAATTTTTTTGTTGTAATTTCTTTCAATAATAGAGTATTGTGATATTTTGTTGGAGATTGTGCTTGTTGTCCTGAATTTCCAGACTATAGATTTATGTAAACTAATTCCTAGTTATTTGTTGTTTGAATTGGCTCATAGAATGCAATCTTTGTACTCTTGAATTTACTATAACTCTTTGAGTGTAGATATAAACCATAAATTAACATGATCTAGTAATCTAATCTAATTTTTGATTGACTACCCTTATGATCATAGTTAGCATCATATCAATGGTTATACTAGTATCATTAAACAAAAGGTATTACTCCGAATATTGGTTAGTTGTATTCCCTAATCATTCTCCTTACATTAAAGTTGATATCATGGCTATATCAACATGTTAGAAAGTTGGAACAAAAGTAAACACATGGAATTAGATCATGTAGAGTGATGTTTACTTAGATATCATAAGTGTTACACTGTCTTATTTTAAAGCAATACCAGTATAACCTGTATCTCAGATTCAATACTAGTCCATGATTCTATGTATCCTATTATCTCATCACCATTCATTATTATTACTTAAGGATGATCCGTACTTATTGAGAGAATTGTCTGTATAACCTTGATATGGGATAGTTGTTTCTATAGTCATCATTAGATTAGGATCAATCTATCTTGACTAGACATACCACATTTTATCTAAGTAATTTGTTTGTGCTACATGAGCTTATACCTAATTGCCTTTGTTCACCATGCTCATTTGTCAATGTGTGCAATCTATGCCAACAAAATCTATCTTAACTAGACATATCGTATTTTATCTAAGTAAGTTGTTTTTTGTGCTACATGAGCTTATACCTACTTACGTTTATTCACCATGCTCACCTGTCAATCTATGCAATCTATGTTAACAAACTAGGCATATAGAATACACCCTACTTATTGTGTCTGCGTAATGATTCAATCTATATTATACATAGACCTTAGTTCTATTAACATGAAGTTGTCAATGATTAGACTATGATGATAGTGTTACCTATTCTTCCTATTCATTAATAGAGAGTAACTATTAATACAAGTTGGACTCAAATCTAGAGATCATACTAGTATCACCTTTATTTCTTATACTAATACATGAACTTATTAGTAAGGATGTAATAGAGTTACAAAGTTACAAGCTATGATTAATAAGCTATGATAAGCTATGAGCTCATTGATTCACTCATATTATAAGCTATGATATAGAGTTACAAAGTTACATTATACATGCTTGATTAATAAGGGTTATTGATTACACAATATGCGTAATGTCATTGTATGTTTTATCCATATGAGTTACCCCTTCCAGTTTCTTGTGATCCCATTCAATATGATGTAACTAGGGCGATATTGTACTCATTATCCACACTCTTACTCTAGTTATAACAGTTGTGTAAGTTAAAGAAAATTCATGGTATTCATTTAATGGTGTACAATATTCTTATTAGCTAATCTAAGAAAAATCTCATAATTGTTTGATGATGAAACATTTTTATTAATGGAGAAAGAAAGTATACTTTTGAGGTAAATATCCAACCTTATCTAGTTTGTGCGGCATGTAATTTGTTTTTTCTCCATATCAGAAACATCCAATGCATCTACCACATTTTTTTTATGTTCTTGCCTTAATCTTAATCTTAATGAAAAAATCTCCCCGAATTATGTAAGGATGAAAACTTATATATATATAGATTGCAACTTATTTTATTTTATATATATATATATATATATATATATATATATATTGCAGCTTAACATATCTTGCACAGTGTCTTGCAATGATTAAATGCAATGATTGTGACTGACGACGATAGCGTAAGCCTCTCGAAGCTTGGGAAAATGAACCACGATCCCCGACATGTTGCTCCACATTGCAGACGATGGCTCCCTCGAGAATAGATCTGAGAGGCAGCACGTTGCCCACGACAAGATTGGTCTTCTTACCGTAGTAAACGAACTGGCCCGTGTACATACCCTCAGCTGCGACGAAAAGCTCCTTCTGGTGCCTGTAGCGGAAGGGGTGCCTGAAAGTTACCTTGCAGAGTGGGGCACCGTGCCCTGGGTCATGGATGACATCAAAGACAATGCCCTTAATGTAGCCATTTCGCTCCCCATAGTCGAGGCTGCGAAAGCGGGCAGGACCCTTCCTTTTGGGATCTGAACACGGACCCCGCTCCCTTCCTCTATGCTCTGATCACCCTCCCCATCGCTACACTACACTACTATAGTTTCTGCTCCAACCCTCCCTCCCACTATAAAAAAAAACCTAACGCTAGTATTTTCTAGGGTTTTTTTCGGAGGGTGGAGATTGATACATCTCAACGGGTGGGATTCTGCCTTTGAATAGATCGGACGGTTTAGATGGTGCGGTTTATTACTTTTAGGGGATAGAGGAGGATAAGAGTTTTTAGGGTAGTAAAAGCAATTTCAAGGTGCCGGGAGATAAGTGTATCTAAGTGGAAGTTAAGCAAAGAAGTATACTCATTGTATAACTAATTAACCATTATGTTAAAAGGAGATATTGCTTTTTTGTAGTATTTTTTATCGATATAAAAATTAACAATCACATTTATGTAAAAAGTGGTTGATAGAAGTTGATCGGCGTGTCGATTGACGTATATCAACCACTTTTTACATAAATGTGGTTGTTGCTAGTTTCAAATATATGGAACTCAATCGTATTAAGTTTGCATGAATTTGAATTATTTATAATAAATTTAGGTTTATTTAAATTAAAAAATAATTACTTGAAATTTAAAGACATTTGAAAGATAAATAAGATCATGCATTCGCTAAAGACATTTCAACTATATTTTTAGAATTAGTGAACACACTTTTCATTTTTCTTTTTTTTTGCCCAAAAATAATTGTATTGGTGATTATAACACATTTTATTTTAAAAAATGAGTTTTATAGCACCTATAATGCAATTTTTGAACTTTATTGTTTTTACTTTTCACATGGCTTCTATTAGCACTTATAATGCAATTTTTGGTCCTCTAATTGTTTGTAAACCTTATTTTACTGGATTTTATAGTGTGAAAGAAAAATATGATGCCACAATGTTATTATCGCTTGATCAATTAAATGAAGAATATGTACTGACGAAACCTCTCCTCTAACCACTGTGGCTATGAAAATAATTTTATACACAATTTGTTGAGATGCATTTTATTTTAATATTTTCCAAATTCATACAACTTAATCAATACCTTATAAATAATAAAAAAATTCTTTCCAAGAGAGGCGTCCATTCTCCAATCGAGCATAAATCCACGCTTTTCTAGTAACTTTAGAGGACTTTCATATCCGTTATAATTTCTGTAATGATTAAAGAGGAGTGGATGTTTTCTTTTAAAAAGAGAATTAAATTTGCATGAAGGAAAGGTAGGGAAGCAAGCCACACTTTTCAACCTTTTCCTCGCTTGATACGATTAGTGAATCCTATGTTTATGTTTATTGATATGAAGGAAAAGTTTCAAACCTATTACCAAGATACCCTTGCGAATGAATACGAGTGTACGAGAAACATCAAAATATATACGGTTGACCTAGAATGTGTGGTTTGGAACTGTTTCTTATTCAGAAGGAACTAAATTTCTGGGAAGAGTTCCATTCTTTATTAAACCTCCAGTGCAACATCCGGGTGGAGTTGGAACATTGTCGTCACAATGAGATTTGGGAGGACACGTTCGTGTTGCCGCTAGTTCGGCGGTGGTGGTGGCAGAGTTGGAGAATGGGTTGGGATGCAGTCCAGTACGAGCAGCGACCACAACTGTTGGGATTTCACTGAGCAGCAATGTTCGTGGTTGGCCTTGTTTTTATTACACATCGTAATATGCACAATAAAAACCTGAACAAACAAAATTAGTACTCCAACGATCGATCACCGAATCAATGCAGTGAACAAACGAAAATACGCTCTTCAGACACGCATGCAAGATTTCATCCAGATGCAACTCCCCTACCATTAGTTTGACTCCACATGCAAGGTTTTCTCTTAGATTGCAACTGAATTAATTTGACTATGATAGCCATTATATAAAGGAATTGACTTGCATCTCAATCTTCACTTGCATCTCAGTCTTGAATGTATATGTATACATCTGCTTCCATGCTGGGCTATCGATGTCAATATGGAAGGCAGTTTGTCATTGTTAAGGTTGAGTGATACACACATATCCCTTATCTCTAATGAGAACGCTGCCATTGAGCTGTATAGCTTGTCACTCTGAACGCTACAGTGATCTCATTAGGTTTAATTGAAAAATGCACAATAACCATTAACAGTACTCTGAATAAATAATAATATGAATGCATATCGATCCGAATACAAATAATCCAAATGCATACAGATAGAACACACAATAATGTGAATACATAATGATCCAAATACCTAATAACCATTAACAGTAATCTCAATGCAGGTTGATTGATTCAGACTGAATTAAATGGCCAAGGAATTATAAAATCCGAATGAATATAAACATGAACTATAAAATCTTAATGCACTGAGGGCTAATTGAAATTCACTTGCCACGGCTCTCCACCTGGTAGCACTCATGGCTCTCCACCTTGGAAACACATGATTTAATTGAAGCTAGGCCATACTGGCATAACACCATTTCACGTTTCACATCCCAACTAACGCCCGCCGCAACTCAAACGTGCCTGGCAATCAGATGGTCCGTTTCACGTTTCAACTCCCAACTAACGCCCGTCACAACCCAAACGTGCCCCAAATATATATAATACGTGCTATCACATTGAGGCGGTGCCTTCTAATCAACCAAACGTGGCAATAAACCTTGTTAATTACTTAATCGTGGCATTCCAATCAACCAAACGTGGCAATAAACCTTGTTAATTACTTAATCGTGGCAATCAGATGGTTGGACAGTAATTCCTTAACATGATTTGGTAAACGTGAAAAAGTAAACAAGATAATTGATGCATTTATAAATGCAAGGAAGTTATGGAGATTAAATCTTATTCATTGATTGAAGAATATACCGGCATCTTCTATTCCTGATAGTAAGATTAAAATTTCTAATTTAAAGATTGATTAACCCAGCTATTGTGATAGGGGGACGCCTATTGGCGTAATTATTGTTGGAAAAAGTAACTCATACTTTTTTGGTTGTATGATCGTTTACTGTTGACCTGATAAGATTGAGTGAGTGGAGGAAGCTCCTGGTTTGGTGTGTGGTTGAGATATTCTCTCAACCTCTCCTAAGTTAGATTTGATAAATTTGATAACAACATTATTGTTGGAATACCTTGGAATACCTACGGCATACTTGATGCTTGTTGTATGATTGTTTTCATGATCTCCTAGTTTGGTGTGTGGTTGAGATATTCTCTCATCCTCTCCTAAGTTAGATCTGATAACAACATTATTGTTGGAATACCTATGGCATATACTTGATGCTTGTTGTATGATTGTTTCCATGACCTGTTGACATGATGACATGATAAGATGACCTGTGAGTATAGGTTAGTGTCTAGATAAGATTGAGTGAGTGGAGAAAGCTCCAGTTTAGTGTGTGGGTGAGATCTCTCCTTCTATAGTGGGAATAAGTTAGATCTGATAACAACATTATTATTGGAATACATAACTCATACTCTTTACTTCTTGTTGTATGATTGTATGATTGTTTTCATAACTTTGTATGATTGTTTTCATAACAAGAAGGTGACATGATAAGATGACCTGTGAGTATAGGTTAGTGTCTAGATAAGATTGAGTGAGTGGAGGAAACTCCTGGTTTAGTGTGTGGTTGAGATATTCTCTCAACCTTTAATGAAGTAATGGAGTTACAACCTATTATAAATATTAAGAATGAAGTAATGGAGTTACAACCTATTATAAATATTAGGTTATTCAATAGAATTAGAGTTTTGTTTGTGTATAACAATGTCTCATATGCTATTATGGGAGTGCCCAGGATTATGACAGATGAGAGGTGTCATTTCTACTGTGAAATAGGTGGATTGCACTATGAGAGGCGTAAAATTGAGGTGAGGGTGCATCAGGTTAAGGAAGTCGCTCCGTTGAGGAGATGTTCTGATTATTGTTTTGCCAAGAAAAAAACATGCATGGAAAAGAACACTCGTGTGTATCGGAATCATTGCTCTGTTTTGATAGGTGCAGACTTCTGATAAAGGAGATTTTTTTTTGATGTTGTTGTGTGGCGTATGGTTGGAGAGCAGAGTCACTATGTGGTGATGTAGCTCACATGGAAAAAAGAATATTGCAGTAAGCACTACTGTTGTTGAGAGATTGTATGCATAGAGGAGGAAGTAGCCGCTGTTTTTTTTCTTGAAGATGCTGGAATCGCTGCATGCAAGACATAGGTTCCTCTTTCAGTACAGATTGGAGCAAATATTGTACATTCAAAGTGGTGTGGTACAAATATTGAATTCAATGGAGTTAATCATCTTCTTGTAAAGGAAAAAGACGTTGGGGTTCTTGATACAGATGATCAAGGATATAAAGCCATGACTAACAATTTTTCGATTGGGTGCCCGTGATGACCGCCTTGTAAACGCAAATTGGTCAACCAGAGGCACTGCTCTACGGCCCGGACCTTGGCTCGAGATTGTGTGAATAGACCAGTTTACAATAGTTGTGGTGAACCTGGTCATCTTGTCAGGGACTATCCTCATGTTCAAAGCTCTCCTAGAGTCATGGCACCACGTGGAGGGTTTGATGATTTCAAGATAATTATCTGTAGGGTATGTGGGGATCGTGGACATCTCTGTAGATTGTCCTTCAGATCCCTTTTTTATGCACGGTGACTCCCGACGCTGAGAACTTCTGGATTTTGTACAAATTGGGATGTCATAATAGGAATGGGCTAACTTGGCAGCAATTTTTCTACAGAGTTATTTTTTCGGTAGGTTTTTAATGGTTTTTTTTTTTTTTTTTTTTGT
>JASDQU010101758.1:300717-342446 GCA_032191745.1 Picea mariana | reverse complement strand
CCAGTCACAACACATCCAAGCTCTCCAATAGCTTGCTCATGCTCCACAACAAATCAATATGAATGCTATCTCAATCATGTATAAATAACTAGTATACCATAGCAATCATGTCACTACTGAATCACAAGAGTGTTGCTCACTCCATCAACCAAATCAACCAAACTGAACCACATCATAGAAACCATACCAAGAATTCCCTAAGAATTCACAGCACATCAAACAATAGTATCCATCAAGACAATAATGTAACCATACCAATGTCTCAGTGATAGATCTGAGGCCATAGAATGCAGATCTGGAACCTGCCTCATCATCCAAGAGCTTGAAACCAACTCAAACACAAATCTCCATGATTTTATTCACTCCACACTCTCTGTACACAGTCAGCCCGCGTGTACACTCACCCTATACATAGCCAGCCCGCGTGTACATGCACCCTATACACAAACATCCTGCGTGGACATCAAAAAATAGGGTTTTCTATGAATCCGAGACTTTTGCCGTCAAGATTTCCGACATTGCCGAAACTTTGATGCGTCCATGAGATCCTCATCTCGCTCTCTTCCTCAGAATATATCTTCAATCATGCTCAAGAGATCCACACCAATAGGATGCTCTCACAAGAAGCTCTCCATCAATACTCCACAAGATATTCACAAGAAGCTCTCTATTGATCCACACAAGGATTATCACCAATGTCCATTTTACAAGAGATCCTAGCTTCTTATTTATACTTTCATCTTCTAGGTCACTTAGCCCATTTTTAGGTTACTTAACCCATTTCTAGGTCACTTAACCTATTTCCCTTATTTTAGGATTAACTACTTTCTATGAATAGAAAGTTCTTCAATACTTTATCATTTAAATATTCCTTATTGATTTTGTCACTTTACTTTATCATTTAAATAATCCATCTTGATTATGTCACTCTACTTTATCATTTAAATAATATTTTCTTCTTTTCAAGTACTTTTACTTCTTTGACCTTGGGGGCTTCAAGCCTTCATATTGGGGTCCTTCAACTTCGTAGAGCCGTAACTCTCAAACCGTGAGGAGTTACGTGACATTCCACATACCACCGGAAATGGCATGACAATCACTATCCATCTAGGATAGTTTCACCAACAACTTCATTGATATTCATCTCATTATTCCACATGCAAGCATGGGTCCTCCAACCGTTCTTCTAGGATAACTCATTCTGTAAAGCGTCTTCCCGTGAGGGATTTCACCATAAGGGGACCACTTTGGAGTTCATCCATTTGTGCACCTTATCAACCATGATAAGAAAATAATGATTCAACTTTACATCAATTCACCACTGCATCATGTATCAATGACAACTCGTTGATCCATTTTTATCAATGCATCATATCAATGATCCATCTTTATCAATTGGTTTCCACTTGAACATATATCATTATCATCAAGGGAATCATATCAATGATCCATATTTATCAGTTGGTTTCCACTTGGACATATATCATTCTCATCAAGGGCATCATATCAATCAATTACTTGACATCAATCAATGACATCAATCAAACCAAACCATTTACATCAATGGCATATGATCCAATAATCTCCCAAATAATCAAACCATTGGCATCAATGACAACATGATCCAACAATCTCTCAAATAATCAAACCATTGGCATCAATGACAACATGATCCAACAATGTCCCCCTTTGGCATTGATGGCAATACCAACATTGATGTCAATTCCAATTACCAATTATTGATGTCAACATGTAGACAAGGCATGCTTTACATCAATAGTCAATGTGACTATCTCTCCACATCAATCTCTCGCTTCAATATACATCAATCACATCAATGTGATTATCTCTCCCCCTTTGACATCAATGGAAAAGGGCCATTCTCCTCTTTGGGGCTGCTCCACCTGTCTTGTTACCGCTATATAATCTCTCCCCTTTTTAGCAAGGGATATCAATCTGATGTAATGCTGAAAATACATCGAACATACTCCCCCTGTGACCATTGCTCCTTCTGGAATTATGCCTCTGTGCTCTTTCTTCAAATATAGGTCTCTTTTCTAGGTATGTATCTGATAGATATCTCCTCCTAGAATCATGGGAAGAAGAATGACTCCCCCTAAGGGTATGTCTCCCCCTATATTCTCTCCAAGATGAACATTATGCTACCATACGATGATCCTTGGACCTATTCATGCATCAAACTTGTGCTATACCATTCATCATGAAACAAAATATATGTCAACAATGAAATAAAGAATCATCAACAATATATCCACCAAGTGCATCATGTACCAAAATGTTCCCACCATGCACAACACCCATGTACATCAACCATGTACATCAACAATGTGCCAAAAAATATCATCCATGAAATGTATTCACTATATGCCAACATGTGCATCTACCAATTATGCCAAACATGTGCATCCACCAATATGCCAACCATGTGCATCTACCAACATGTCAAACAATGATATGTCTCCATCATATCATATGTATCATATCACTCATGATACGTCTCCATCATGAACCAAGTGCCACAATCATATATCAAACAAATACCAATGTTGTGAAAATCAAGTAATACCATATATGAGTGTACTACTATGCACCAATACCAAAAAAAATGATGAGTCCCATACATGTATGCCAAGTCCTCCATAAAACATGTGCCAATCATCCAACCGTATGTCTCAACATGTAGCCCGATCCATATGAAAAAATGCATGCACCATGATATCAACATATGCTTCCAATAATACATCATATACCAGCCATGTACACCACCATCATCACAAAATGATTAATCCCAACAGATCAACGTCAATCCATACTCTTGGGTTAGTGCCATGCACCCAATATTTATTTTTATTATACCATTGTGTGATCTCACCATGAAAACCTGCAGCAAACAGTGTCAGAACCTTCAATAAACAATGTCAGACCCTGGAATACAGAATTATACCATCACATCAAACTCCAAGCCATGTGCATTGCCTTTTTCCCAAGGCTTTTCAACATACACGTGGCTTGCTGCTCAAATAAGTGCGTGTATACGCAACCTATTCAAGGTCAGCACGCATGTACACGTGACTGTCACCACTATTACTTGTGTGTGCCTTAGTAGATGACACTTTTGAACTACCCTTCAATCTTTCATGTTGATCTGGCTGCTCTGTCTTTTTCACCCACTTTTATAGATGACCCTTCTCTTCAGAACTTGAGCTCTGAGTATCCATCTTTTCAAAGATGTCTCCCTTTCTTACTTCATTCCTTTTTCTAGCCATGCTATGTGAATTCCTCATCATAGACTTTCTTCTTGTGTTCCAGCACTCCTGGGATTTGTGGCCAAATCCACTACAACTATAGCATCTCATGGAGTTACAATGAACAGCAATGTGTCCTACTTGATCACATCTCCAACACCTCATGGTGTTATGGATTCTTCCATTATATCTTCTTTCATAAGATCTACACTCAAAAGATTTGTGACCATATCCATTACATGAATAACAATACCCATGAAAAACACTTTCATACCTTTTCTTTGGTGTCCCAACAATGGCTTCTTGATGTCTTCCTTGCTTTGTACTTTTGAAATTTTCTTTGCCTTGTGTAGATGGTTTATTTGCAATAGTATCTTCTTTCTTTGATGGACTTACCTCATGCTTCTTTGAGGTGCTTGCTTCAGCATGTATATCTTCTCCTTTGTATCCAAGACCTAATTTATCACATGATGGTCTTTGACTTTCCAAGATCTCATCCACGATTCGTGAGCTATTCAAGAATTTGTTTGAATTCTCTACTTTCTCTCTAATGTCAACAATTTCAGCTTCTAACTTGCAACATGAATCTTCCTTTTCATTTATTTGAATCTTCAATAGTTCCTCTATTCTTTTGGCTTCTTCAATTTGGGTCTTGAGATGGACAATAGTTTCAAAACTTTTGTTAGTCTCATCTTCTACATTCATATCTTATTTTCCATCTTTTAGTCTTGTGATCTCTTCTTCCTTTTCTTCTAATTTAGTCGTATTGCTCTCTTCTTGTTCTTTGATCATTTCTTTTAACTTCAATATGTGCCTTAGACTCCTCCTAAGAAACTTCCTAGTGTTATCCGAAAGATAGTTATAGTGTGTATAAAAATGATCACTCCTATACATGTATAAACCCTCTTCAATTTCCTTTTGAAGTTTTAATAGATTTCCTTCTATTCTTTTCATGGTATAAATACCATCAAACTTTACACAAACTATATCTACATCTTCTTCTTCACTTGTAGAGAAAAATTCATCATCATCATCATTGCAATCAAGGGCTTTAGAGTGTTATTTACCTTCATTTGAAATATCCTCATGATCTTCCTTTTTGCCAACATCAACACATACTTCTTTGCCTTTATTTGAAATGTCTTCAATATCTTCCTTTGTGCTATTATCACTTGATTCTTTATCTGCACTTGAAATGTTTTCAAAATCACATTTAGAAATAATGCATTCAAGAGTTTTTGATGATTATTTACCTTTGATGATCTTGATGGAGTGGTCTTCAATTTCTTCTTTCTCTTCCTTGCTTTGATATGTCTCCTCTAGATTTAGCCATAGATCCTTGGCGGAAGTGCATTGTCCCATGCTCTCTTTGATAGGGCTTGAGAGTCCACTAAGAATTGTGTTGAGAGCCAATGCATCATTCTTCTTTCCTTCCCTTTGAGCTACAAACTTTGACTTGTTCTTCAATGGAACTGATCCACCGATGGTTGCCTTCCAAATAGTTGCTCCCATTGTCTTCAAATACACTCTCATCTCTATTCTCCAAGTAGAGTAGTTTTCCTCATCAAGGATTGGAACTTCATCATCCATTTGTGTGTCTATGGATATCCTTCAAGCTTGTTAAGGCTTGTAGTGAAGGCCTACTCTGATACCAATTGTTGGACACACCTACCACACTTAGAGGGGGGGTGAATGAGTGTGGGGATCTTTTTCCCAAAACTTCCCTCTTGCACAAAAACTCATCAATTGGCATTCAACATTTAGTCATTACCCATTGTTGTCATTTATAACCAGTTAGATGTGATCACATATCAGCAACATATATCAGCAATATATCATCAACAAGTCATCACCAAAATGAACACAAATAACACAAGATATATGTACAATTTTCTTTTTATTATGCACTACAATCCTTGGGGTTTATCAACAACAACTGAATAGAGTACAACTCTACAAGAACACCAGCTCTATAATGCAAGACTCAACTTACACCCTCAGCACCAACTGAGATGAGGCAAGAATCCTCAACAGATATCAATCTGTCAACAGGTACGTGACCTGTCAGTAGTGCAACCCATGTGTGAACACGCCCTGACTCACTACAACCCGTGTGTAAACGCGGCCAGTGTATAATGCAACGAGCGTGTGCTTCTAAGAAACTAGGTTTTTTCTTTTCTTCACATACTTAGATCCTCTGCAACCTCCAATCACTTTCTCTTATGTCTTCTACTATCCAAACTGACCCACAACCAATCACAACACATCCAAGCTCTCCAATAGCTTGCTCATGCTCCACAAGAAATCAATATGAATGCTATCTCAATCATGTATAAATAACTAGTATACCATAGATATCATGTCACTACTGAATCACAAGAGTGTTTCTCACTCCATCAACCAAATCAACCAAATTGAACCACATCATAGAAGCCATACCAAGAATTCTCTAAGAATTCACAACACATCAAACAATAGTATCCATCAAGACAATAATGTAACCATACCAGTGTCTTAGTAATAGATCCGAGGCCATAGAATGGAGATCTGGAACTTGCCTCATCATCCAAGAGCTTGGCACCAACTCAAACACAAATCTCCATGATTTTATTCACTCCACGCTCCATGTACACAGTCAACTTACATGTACACTCACCCTATACATAGCCAACCCACGTGTACACACACCCAACACACAGACAGCCCGCATGGACATCAGAAAATAGGGTTTTCTGTGAATCCGAGACTTTTTCCATCAAGATTTTTGACATTGCCAAAACTTTGATGCATCCATGAGATCCTCCTCTCGCTCTCTTCCTCATAATAGATCTTCAATCATGCTTAAGAGATCCACACCAATAGGATTCTCTCACAAGAAGCTCTCCATCAATACTCCACAAGATATTCACAAGAAGCTCTCTATTGATCCACACAAGGATTATCACCAATGTCCCTTTTACAAGAGATCCTAGCTTCTTATTTATACTTTCATCTTCTAGGTCACTTAGCCCATTTTTAGGTTACTTAACCCATTTCTAGGTCACTTAACCTATTTTCCTTATTTTAGGGTTAACCACTTTCTATGAATAGAAAGTTCTTCAATACTTTATCATTTAAATATTCCTTCTTGATTTTTTCACTTTACTTTATCATTTAAATAATCCATATTGATTTTGTCACTCTACTTTATCATTTAAATAATGATTTCTTCTTTTCAAGCACTTTTACTTCTTTGACCTTAAGGGCTTCAAGCCTTCATATGGGGGTCCTTCAACTTCGTAGAGCCATAAATCTCAAACCATGAGGAGTTATGTGACATTCCACATACCACCGAAAATGGCATGACAAGAACTATCCATCTAGGATAGTTTCACCAACAACTTCATTGATCTTCATCTCATTATTCCACATACAAGCATGGGTCCTCCAACTGTTCTTCTAGGATAACTCATTCCGTAAAGTGTCTTCCCATGAGGGCTTTCACCATAAGGGGACCACTTTGGAGTTCATCCATTTGTGCACCTTATCAACCATGATAAGACAATAATGATTCATCTTTGCATCAATTCACCACTGCATCATGTATCAATGACAATTCGTTGATCCATCTTGATCAATGCATCATATCAATGATCCATCTTTATCAATTGGTTTCCACTTGGACATATATCATTCTCACCAAGAGCATCATATCAATGATCCATATTTATCAATTGGTTTCCACTTGGACATATATCATTCTCATCAAGGGCATCATATCAATCAATTACTTGACATCAATCAAACCAAACCATTTACATCAATGACATATGATCCAACAATCTCCCAAATAATCAAACCATTGGCATCAATGACAAACCATTAGCATCAATGACAACATGATCCAACAATCTCCCAAATAATCAAACCATTGGCATCAATGACAAAATGATGCAACAATACTTGTTGATTGTTGTATGATCGTTCTCATGACCCGTTGAGAAGGTGACATGATAAGATGACCTGCGAATATAGGTTATTGTCTAGATAATATTGAGTGAGTGGAGGTTGTTTGATAAGCTCCTAGTTTAGTGTGTGGTTGAGATATTCTCTCAACCTCTCCTTCTATATTGGAAATAAGTTGGATCCGATAACAACATGTGAGCTCTATATAATAAAGTGACAACCTATTGTAAATATTAATTTATTCAATAGAGTTTTGTTAATGAAATTTTTTATTTCTTATATAGAAAAAAGAAATTCAACAACGAATATACTCACGTTACAATCAATTAATTATTATATCAATAAACATACCACTCTTTATGAACACTCTTTATGAAGGTTAACATTATCGTTATATCAACTGAAGAAACAATTATAACAAAAACATGATAAATACTTTTTCCATGTTAAATTTTTTCCCTTAATTTTAAAAGTAAATTTTAAAAGTAAATTTTTCAAGGACAATATGGATGTAAACACTAATTATAGTAAAACGTAAAACATGATAGATATATTATATGGGTAAGATTGGTTATAATAGAGAAATTATGTATAATTTGATAGGTTAGTTTGAATAGTTAAGTGTTTGAGTTTTATGTAATGGATTTCAATGTGGGGCAACAACAATATGTTAATGACCTTGCATAAGGATGGTGTATTTAGGAGAAATATATCTCATTGGAATATGAGACGACGTTGCGGAAAAAATACTAAAAACCTAATTCAAAATTTCAGCAGCCAACCAAACCTATTGTCGGCTTGCTCCAAACTAAAATAATTATTATTATTATCAAGGAAAAAACTAACCAAACAAAGCCTTGATGGCCTAGATTGAGCTAGTCATGATTATTTATGGACATCCTATTCTTAAGAATGTGTATATTCGATCTCCAAGATTCACTCGAGATAAGACCATCATCTCTGATGAAATTATCATGATGTTTCTCTATTTCCACTACCTCATGGAAATGTTCCCTATTTTAATGTTCTTCCAATATGATCACCTTCACATCTATTTCCACTACCTCATGGATATGTTCCCTATTTTAATGTTCTTCCAATATGATCACCTTCACATCTTCCATGCATATATGATGGTTTGATTTTTTGTAATGCTCAACCATTTTTTATTTTTAAGAATGCTCAACCATTTTAGATTTCTTAGTTCTATCATATATGATATCTCCATAATGCTCCTTTAAGACTAAGTGACTAGTTTTGACATTGTAAAGTTCACCACATGAGGAGGGAATAGAATGATTCCCTTCCTCAACTTAGAACTAATTGGGTCCTATACACCATGTTCCTTAAGGAGTTCAAAGGGAAGAAGGCAGTTATAATTTGATTCCTTCTTAGAACCTTACCTGTTTTGGTAGTTGTCCCCAGAATGTAAGAGAGAACTACTTTTTTCTACTTTTTGTTTCATTGTCATGGTTGTCAATCACAAAACCATGTTCTCTTTTGAATGGACTCTTAACATCTCACATTTTATAACCATTTCTTTGAAACACTTGTGAGAGATGTTTCAATTCTTCATCAAGATGCTCTGTATATCATAGATTCTGACTACTTTTTGTTTCATTGTCATGGTTGTCAATCACAAAACCATGTTCTCTTTTGAATGGACTCTTAACATCTCACATTTTATAACCATTTCTTTGAAACACTTGTGAGAGATGTTTCAATTCTTCATCAAGATGCTGTGTATATCATAGAGTGTATATCATAGATTCTGACTACTCTTATGGAAAGAGTATTAAAAATACTAATATTCGTGATGGATGATGATGTGATTCAAATTCTGACTACTTTTTGTTTCATTGTCATGGTTGTCAATCACAAAACCATGTTCTCTTTTGAATGGACTCTTAACATATCACATTTTATAACCATTTCGTTGAAACACTTGCGAGAGATGTTTCAATTCTTCATCAAGATGCTTTGTATATCATAGATTCTGACTACTCTTATGGAAAGAGTATTAAAAATAATATATCATAGATTATGACTACTCTTATGGAAAGAGTATTAAAAATGCTAATATTTGTGATGTATGATGATGTGATTCAACTATTTATCAATATGGGTTTTCTTTCAGTATACTTGGTGCATAAGAGAACCATCTACCTTATTTGTGATAGGATGTCAAAGAATGGAAGGAAGTTGTTGTCTTGGTGAAATTTATATGATAAGATTGGCTCTACAAATGTGCAAGGAACTTATACAAACTTTATTTTCCATGTGGCTGAATAATATTGGTATCATCCATAAATCTCTTACATTCTCTCATTTTTAAGGGAAATGAATCAATGGCGTTGCTCTCGAAATAATCAATATAAAGATCGAAAACCATAGGGAAGAGTGGAGATCCCATTGCAACACCATAAATATGCTCATATATCTCACCACTAAAAATAAAATAAATTGATCTCAAACATATTTTGACCAGGTTATCTATTTTGTCACTTGTAGTTTCTCTTATAACCCTAATCACATCTTTAGCCATAATCTTTGTGTAAAGAGAGACCACATCAAAGCTGGCCAACATGCCATTTTCATTCATTTGTAGATTCTTGATACCATCAACAAAATGAAATGAATCCTTTCTATAAGAGAAGGTTTGGCCTACCAATAGCTTCAAGGATTTTGCTAGAAATTTCGCAAGTTGATAAGTTGGTGACCCAATGATGTTTACAATTGTTACTCCATCTTTATAAATTTTGGGCAGTCCATATATCCTTGGGATGATAGGATTCCTCGGATTTATATTTTTCTTTGATGTTTGACACAACCATTGGAATTATTAAAATATGTTGGAAACTTGATTCGTATAGGGTTACGGTATTTTGTAATATTCACTTTGAGGGAATATGATAAGTCACGAGTGATAGGAAACATCAAAGGGAGTCTTGTAATATGAACCCAAACTCATGTAGTTATGCATGTATCATATCAATGAAAAAATGCAACTCATGCTTATCCCTTTCGTGTGTCCAACAGTGGAATCAAAGCCTATATTTCTTAGGCCCATTAGGATATGGTTGTTGTCCATATCGGGTAAATTTTGAGCATTTTACTTGCAGAAACGACTCTTTGTGCCCCTTTACCTTCCATTATGTCATCCTTATCCTGCATATCTGTCTTCCTCGTACAAAATCTCCTATACTTGTTAGTATACCATCCTCGGCCTGTAGATTTGTCTTCCTTGTACATAAATTCCTCCAATTCCTCCACCATTATTCCAGTGTGTTGTTAGGGTTTCTATCTATTTATTAGCGTGTGATTCCTATTCATCCACTCTATGTGTGCATGGTCACTAGCATCCCTTCTACTCCATGCAAAACCCTAATCTCGTAGGTCTATCCTTTGTGTAAATCCTTCCTTCTCACATTTCTACTCTCTGTGTAAACCTTCACGAGTTGTTTGAGTCGGGCTGAGTTAGATATAAAAAAAACTAATCTCATTTGCATTGGATTCCATATCGTGAGAATTCACTGCACAAGAAAAAATTGAAAGAGTCTCCCACCAGATCGACTTCCTCGATCCGCTAAGCATCCCATCGAATGCCCGATCTAGATTTTGTCCTTTTGATTTTCTCTCACTCTGGCTCCCTAGCGTTCCGATGAAAGGCTCTAGTCGAGAGGAAAGACTGTAGATTGTTGTGCTTCTTTTATTTCTAGGTATCACTGTTGGTTGTCAGATTGATCGAATTTGAAAGAGACACATGTTGTTATTGTTGTTGTAGCTCAAATGAATTTCTAGGTATCTTCCTTTTGAAATTTCTTGCATATGAATTTCCCGAAGTCGTGAGATACACGTCGTTCAGAATGGAAACCTACACAACTACGCCATAGGTCATGGCTTTGTCCAAGTTAATTCTCTTACATAGTTATCTTCCACTGAATAAATCTTGGAGCAATTGTTGTACTTTAGGGATGCAAGTCGAACCCCCGACCAAAACGACGTCATCTATTTCTCTCATGTCCATCTTATCATCCTGCATGCATTTATCCACGAGCTTCACACTCCTTTTTTAGTGCTTTTTTAGCATCAATAGTGGCTCTATAATCTCATTTGTGATCTTCTATGAGATAATGAAAAGAGAAAGCATGTGCCCTTGCTAAACATCTTTTGTTGAGCTGGATACATTGGGTGAATAATCTTATAAGGATAGCACAAACCAAATCATGTAATGCAAACTTCTTCTCCCATAGGGCAACTTCTTAATATCATGGAGAGAATGCTTCAAGACCTTCAAGGCATCACCAATTGTTGCAACAACTAGAGGCCAATAGAGGGCGAGATAGTGATTGTAGGATAACAATTTTTTAAAAAAACGTTCTCTAACCAACACTTGTGAATTATTCCTTCCATTACATGTTTGAAGATGATCATCTACGAGTGCTCTTGTTGTTCAAAAATTTGCACTCTCATTGAAATGGTTCTCACCCGGGGTATAAAGGAGAGAAATACTCTTGTCTTTCTTCATTTATCTCTGTGTAGCCTTGAATGATTTCATTGGGACATACATTATACTTTTTCAAGATTTTGTGATTCAAATGTGAAAACGTGACAAGATTGACAAAGAAATATTTAAAGAATCGTAATGGGAGAAGATTAGATTGGCTGCAAGAATATTGAACTTTTGGTCATGTTGCATTGATGACATTGTAATCACTATAGGAATATACGACATCCCCATTTTCTTTTGGTCTATTCCTGAACAACAAAACTAGATTTGTTTGATTGGAGATCAACTCTGATGAACATTTCAACTCGAGAATCAAGGTAACTTGAAAATAGTTTTTTTTTGTAATTTTACTTGTATTTTTATTGTAAATGAGTGCATTTTTGGTAAAAGTCAACACTCTTCATTTGTTGAGTTTCCATACTTGAGTTTTCATTGTAAAGTCTGGGTGAATTTGCAAGAAAACTGTGACATCTAATGGCTCTAGTTTGGGAATTATTAGAGTTACTAAACACTCTAATACTCTCTTTTGTAAACAATACAATCACCATTGACAAAGAAACTCTATAGTTTGTTTTAACTTGCTTGCAAGTTTCACAAGCCAAAGAAACACTACTTCAAACTTAGAATCGACTTCTTCATGATGCACTTGAGCGAAAGAATCTTAGAAATTCTAAATTACTCCTTGTTTAGAATAATCATATTTTTGAAGAAGATGATGATGATGATCCATACCAACATCCAACTTAGGAGCAACTTAGGGAGCCAACTTAAAATTCAAGTACAAATGGAGTTCAACTTCCTCTTTCAAAGCCAATCCTCAGACCTTGGGAAGAAACCATATACAACAAGCATAGAATAGGTATCAAATATGAAAAGAAAATCACCTTTGATATTCTCAATTATACTAAACGGATCCAGTGCGAGAGTGTTGGATTAATTCAAGAGAGTTCATATTCACTTGATCCCATTCATGAGTAAATTATGAAATGCCAACATTGTCAGGAAGTTAGCCACATGGAAGATCAATGTTGCGATCTTCATCCTTGCGATTATTGTTGAAAGCACAATCACCCTTCAGATAGATATTCTAAACACAAGGAACATGCAAGAGTAAAGAACCACTATGGGTGGATCACTTCTTGGCAATATTCATCAAAAGTCAAGAAGATATATCATTCATACCACATAATTCATTCTTGAGTATTGGCACATCTTGCAGTGGAGATATTTTCATCTTCTCACCCTATCCCTGATATAGGGGGATAACATCAGTGATTGAAAATAGGGATTCAAGTTTCGAATTATTATCAATCAAGTAGTAACAACTGATCATGAAAATCGAGAATGATTCGGTTTGTGGTCACCTAAAACCACTTGTTTTGTGGTTTTCCTTAAATCGCCACTTTGTAGAAGACTTACAACTTCTGCTAGAAAACAATTTGTGGTTTTCCTTAAACCTCCACTTAGTAGAAGACTTTCAACTTTTGTTAGAGAACAAGTTATGGTCATCTTTAAACCAACATTTGAGAGAACTTCCAATTAGCAGAAGACATCATCTTTAGCTTCTAGCTAACTTAGAAAATTTGATTGGAACCATTGAGCCATAGAGCCAAGTTCCATAGTTTGTGGGTGAGTGCACAAAGTTGGTGAACGAAAAAGTGGCAAGGGAGTCAATAGGAAGACACACTCGCAGGAATGCATGCGTTTTCTCAAGAATGTGCATGCATTCTTAATCCTATAGGTTTGGACAGGCTTGAAACTTCAACAAGATTTTCATGTAGGTCCGTCGACAAGAATGCGTGCACGTTCTTAAAAAAGTGTGCTCGTTCCTTAAAAATGGGAGCATGTGAATATGAAATCTCTTGAATTAATCCAACACTCTCGAACTGGATCTATTTAGTAGAATCGATAATATCAAAGGTGATTTTATTTTCATATTTGATACTTATTCTATGCTCGTTCCAAAAAATGGGCACAACAGAAACATTTGATAAATTCACCATAGTCATTTCTTTATTTTATGGCATCCTCAAATTTTTAATGTTCTTTTGTTTCTACAGTATGTGAAACTAGGTGATGTCAGGGAATGTCCATCTGGGATGGAAAAGTCACCTGCATCACAGGTATCATGTGTAGAGTTAAATATCATTTAAATCTCAAATTTTTTGTGTTTATGTTTTTGAATTTTACTATTTGGTACTAATAGTTCAATATTATTGATATGTATGGAGGTTGTATACATATTCGCTAGTTATAGTACTACTGCAATCCCTCAGCACCTGGGATTTTCTTCTAGGTTATCTTACTCCAAGCCAAGGGAGTTTTTATCACTTGTACATCTTGAGGGGGTCTATCGTTGCCCACCCCATCATCTGTCTTATTCCATGCATCATCATAGGATTCACCTATAGGCCACCCATACGCACCACCTCTTCCATCACAACCATCCACATTGGATGCACTTGTATGCCACCCACCCCCACCACCATTTCCATTGGCCCAATCCACTAAGGATGTCATAATAGAGGTTGCCTTAGAGCAGGTTGTACAGTCGAACGCTCCACCTGCTAGTGACCCTCCATCGAGGCCCGAGATATTCACGGTGAGATAATGTGTTGATGATAATTTTTTTATGTATCATGAATTTGATTTTACGCATATTTTTTTTATTTTCTTGATTTGATCCTTCTAACTAATGCAGGGTGGCATCGCTGAGAGATTGGGGTCGTAGAGGACAGTAACACCCTCACAATTTTCAGTAGCATATGCGATGAGTTGTCATAGGTTAAATTAGAAAGTATCAATTTGTATGTCTTTTAATTCATTGAGGCAAAAAAATTATAAAAAAAAATTTCTTTGTGCATTTTCTAGAGCGACGAAGCATGCCTAGGCCTAGAATCACTCGAGGTGCTTCCTCAAGCAAGAGAAGAAAGATAGATTTTAAGGATGTTCTTGAGGGTGGAGAGGGTATCAGTTGTTGGTTGTGGAACCTGATTATATTTTTGATTAAGAGGTCTTTGTTTCCAGCCGTGTTTATACCCCATGAAGACTTTACACACTCGAAGATTGTACACCCCTCCACGCGAGGGAGTTGTAGGGGGGGATTGCCCCCTGGCTGGGAGTTTCGGGGGAAAGCTCCCAAAGAAACAATTTACTTATAAATGTATATTTTAATTTCATAATAAATATGGACCGTTCATTATGAGGTCGCAAATCTGACGGTAGAGGTTATGTTAGGGTTTTTTTCCCGAGAAGGAAACTCTATTTTATGAGGGAAATGTATTGTGGCTATGTATCATTGCGGATATTGTATTCTGAGTGAGACTGAGAGAAAGAAGAGGAAGTTATAGTGAGTGTGTTGTAGGTTGTATCCCTTCATTTGTTGGATAATAAAAAGGAAGGACCTGGAAATTTCTCTCGTGGACATAGCCAACACTAGGTGAACCACGTATATTAGTGTCTCTATTGTATTGTGTATCTTCTGTGTTTTATTTCCGCATTTCTATTTTATTTTATTGCTCCACGATCCTGTTTTTCTTATAGTAGTGGTCAATCGTTGACCAATTACTTCCATTTTGTATATAGGCCACCATATGGTTGTTTTCCATGTTAGGGCACTTGTTGTCATTTTTTATATTGGGCACAAGGTGCCATTTTGTAAAAAATTTACAATTTAGACGATGTCAAATACACACACACACACACACACATTTCATGGCATGTTTTTTATGAATCTCATTGTTCTACATTTTATGTTGATGAATGTATGATTTTTTTCTAAAGTGATCATAAATGCTTGTGTTATGTATTGAAAAATATCTTATGGTGGAAAATATTGCTAAGTGCTAAATCTATGAGCAATTAATGGTTCTCGTTACCTAAATTTGACAAAAGGTTGAAGTCCCATCCTAGTTAAGACTCCGGGAACAAATAATAACAATCATGTAGGGTAACACAATCACAATCTAAATAAGAGAGTTGAAACCTCACATTACTCTATCCAAAATGAAGCATGGTTCATTAAAATGGCAATCACAACATGTTACAAGGGTTTCTTAATACAAAATTTGTTAAATTTAGAGCTGCTATTAAGTTCTTTTCAATTTACTAGACAATAATATCATAAGCAGGATCACTGAAAGAAACACAATCACAAGGTACACAACATTTATCCTGGGAAACCCTCATGGGGGAGAAAACCCATCAAAAACTTCCTTAATATAGATTTCCAATACAATGCCAAGATAATAAACCAAACACAAGAATATCCAAGATTGAGCAATGCACCTCTCTCTCTTCTTCTTCCGACAACCGCAGCTTCCTTCAAACTTGCCCACTAGATGAGTGAATTGAGTGAGTGTAAGAATGAGGAGCTATCATCTCTTATTTATACTAGCTGAGGAGTGCTAGGGTTGTGTCTCTTCACCATGCTAGGCCAACTTCTTCAACTAGTGGCTAAAACCACTTTAAATGGCCCTAGGGTCTGACTTCTCAATTAGCATCAATTAACTAGGGTTTGACCAATCCACAATAGGGGATTTGGTCATACATAATTCCCTACATGATCAATCCACAAAATGGGATTGATAATAACTCAATTATAATTAAAATATACTTCGTAGTTACAATATTTCAACACTCCCCCTTAACAAGAATGGTATTCTACAACATCATTAGGAGAGAGATAGGGAAGCAACATCAACAACATCTAGAACATTGACTGCCATATCTATAAATCATTGAAATTTTTTCTCATCATCAATAACATCATCATTAACAACATGGACCTAGAGTATCATCATCATCATCATTCACATCATGGAGATGGAATAACATCATCATCATCATTCACAACATGGAGATGGAATAGCATCATCATGATAGTTCACAACATGGAGATGGAATAGCGTCATCATCATAGTTCACATCATGGAGATGGAATCTAAAGAATCAACATCAGTTAACATAAAATATATAACAACAACATCAATTAGTATAAGACTAATATAACATCATCAATTAGTACAAGACTGATACATCATCATCAAGCTAAAGTAACAACCTCATCATCATCTTCAGCATGAAGCTGAAGTATCATCATCATCTTCAACACAAGGTTGAGATAACAACATCATCAACACAAGGTTGAGGTAATAACATCATCAACACGAAGTTGAGATAACAACATCATCAACCTATGGAAACAAAATGAGGCAGGTGTAACAACAACATTTTGTGGTACTCTGACAGTCCCTAGGGACTTTCCCAGAAATCATAAGATTCCCTAGGATATAAAATCCTAACGGATCTACCACATGGTACTATGACAGACCATCCTTACTAGACCTTCGGTATCTTCCCAAGAATAACAGGATTCCCTAGGATTATAAAAATCCTAACATGGCTACCATTATTGGCCACATCTAGCATATACATGCACAAGTACTCTGACAGACCATCCTTACTAGACCTTCGAGATCTTTCCAGGGATGATCAGTCCCCTAGGATATAAAATCCTAACTAAGCTACTCGTTGTTGGTCAGGATGCCATAGCATCATCAACATCACTTCCATACTATACCAATCTTGTCTCGAAAGTATTTAAACTTTATACGAGATAGAGGCTTGGTACACACATCTGCAACCTTCTCATATGTGCCAACATATTGGAGCTTTACAACTCCTCTCTTCATCATATCACAAATGTAGTGATACCATATCTATGTTCTTTGACTTATCATGGAGCACAAGGTTCTCTGTCATTTTTATTCAACTCTGGTTATTACATAGAATCACAGATACTTCCATCTCTGGATCAAATAGACCTGTCAAAAACTTCCGAAGCCATATGGCTTCACAACTGGTGGAACATGCAGTAATGGATTCTGCTTCTGTCGTGTTGAGAGCAATATTGGATTTCTTCCTTCTCTACCATGAAGTCATGGTTGATCCCAGACTGAAACGACATCCTGAAGTGCTCTTTCTATCAGAAACACTTCCATCCCAATCTGAATTAGTATAACCAACTAGTCTGAAGTCATGGTCTCTAGTATAACATAGTCCAAAGTCCAACATACCCTTAAGTTATATCATCACATGCTTTGCAGCGAAAAGGTGAACACGTCTTAGTTCCACTAGATACTGACTCAAGGTGTTCACAACAAAGCATATATCTGGCCTGGTATTTTTCAAATACATCAATGAACCAATCATTTGTTTGTATAGTGTGGCATCATCCAATTCTGACAAAGTATCAACCAAGAGCTTCAACATAGTTCCATGGGTGTGTTCATGGATTTACATTCCAAAATGTCAAATATTTTCAATATTTCAACTGCATACTTCCCCTGGTTAAGGAAGATCTTCTTTGGGCTCTGCCAAAATTCAAGACCTAAGAAATAATGCATTAGTTCTTTCATATCAAACTCTGTAGCGAGCTTCTTCTTGCAATCTGTGATGAGGTTTTATTCATCTGTCAGGAATAAATCATTTTCATATAGTAGCAACATCATTGGATCATCATTCATAACCTTGAAGTAAAGGTTAGAATCAAATTTACTCTTGGTAAAGCCCAAGCTCGTCAGGAAACTGTCAATTCTACCATACCAATCTCTAGGAGTTTTCTTCAATACGTACATAGATTCCTTTAACTTGCAGACATGAGTCGCTCTATCTTCAATATTCAAATCCAATTTTCCACATCAAATTGTACCATTCTGGTACACTTGCTTCAACTCCAAATTAATATGCACAATCATGTGCTAGCTCTATGTGCTTTCTGCAAAGCAGTATCTATCTCACTACCTAAGAGTATGTCCTCTACTCTCTTTGCAATTATTCCTACGGAACTGGGACTCTACACCTGCAGCTTCTCTGAAGATGAGAATCACTATAGCTATTGAACTCTAAGAGTAGTTCCTCTACTCTATTAAGGTAACAACTTCATCTGAAACTGAGAGTGGCTCAATAACTTATTGAAAATAGCTCTTCTTATTTCATGGAGGTAACTCTATCTGCTATTGTAGTCATGTCTCCATGGCTCGACTAATGTATTGCACCATTGTAGCACCAACTGCCACTCAATTTTAAATATGCGGATTTATCCCCCTGCATCTCATACTTTATATGAATCATGGTTGTTCTGGTTGTCTTCAAATATTGGAATTATTTCTTCGATTACTAGAGTAAGTGTCTCATCATAGTCTTCTCCCTTTTGTTGGGAGAATCCTCTGGACATAATTCATTCTTCGTACATCTTTATACTATTATATGAAACATGCTTGATCTTTTATAGATCAATCTTGGAAGTCAACATTGACTTCCCTTCTAGTCTCATGGAAAACTCTATATCCCAGTATTTCTAACTGGATCCCTTCTCTGTTACTGAAACAAGGGAATCTTCCCAGGAGATTTCATATCTCCTAGAAGTCTCTAAAGATACGATCTAGTCTTTTCATGGCATCCATCTCCCAGTCCTGGAAGATGTCTCTTCATTTGATCCTTTCTGAGATCATGCTTACTCTAAATCTTGATTTCCTCTGAGTCTACAAGGACTTCATCATCGTTATAGGATATACTTGGTGTTGAATACCAAGTCTAAATATGAAAGGTTGAGTCAGACTTCAAACAAATTATGCTTCATGTCAGGGTGGCTTCACTATCCTTTGACCAAGTCTACTTTGAGTTTTGTTCTAATGTTTGGTCATGTTTGGAGCCTTCTGGTCCTTACACTCAATCTCCATATGAGATACTCTGGATCTCAAAAAATATCTTCTTCTTCATCTTCTTTGGTACATGAATGTATATGGTCATGTACATTGTCTGCTTCATGTCTCATCTAATTTGTTGCCTTCTACAACCTTCACTATATCTTCCTTAGGGTTATCACCTTTGACCTAAAACAAGTTCAACAAAACAACAAGCAAGAATAATACTCTTTTGATAATAATAAGACATTAGCATGAATAATCATCACAGTAGCTCCTTTTGGAGCTATCACTTGTGACCTTCCTGAAACAAGGATCAAAAGTAAGAAATACAATACAAAATGAGATCAACACTCTTCTGGCATTGTGGTAAGTCATTCCTCCATGGTAATCTGAAAACACAAAAAAAATTGTTCTCCTAGAGGAGATGTTAGTTGTATTGAGTAAATGATTACAATAATCCTTTGTCTAAATATGCTCACTTTCTACCAAGTATAATACTTTTCAAAGATTTCTACCTCAACTATAGTGTTTACTTGTAATGAGGTAGTTATCAAACTTAACATGTGCAAGTTTGAATCTTATCAACTTAATTAATCAAACCTGGAACCTGGAGTCTTGTCCTCAAGAATGAGTGTGTTTCTTTTATTCCAAGTCCCCTTCACTCAAGATGACAAGTTCTTTCTTCAACCCATCTTATGTACTGAAATAAAATGTTTTCTTAATAGAAATCTAAGTTATAGAATAAACTCAACTTTAATCAATCTAATACCTTGACTTTAATCTTGACCAATGGTTAGTATGATGGTCATAACTTCAACATACAATCTAGATGTTCATAATATCATAACAAATAGATGCATATCAAAATAATCAAACCCGAGGTTCATTATTCCTCTAAATGTGCTAGATCTGAGATCCTTCTGGATCTATGACAAAATATCCTTTTTCTTGCAAGTACCTTGTATTTTAAAACATATGTAAGTAAATACCTCTAATAGTATTTTGTTAGGGTAAGGTGTACTAGGACAATAAGACAACGGTCCCAACACTTCACAAAGACTTTCACTACAACTGGTACTGTAGTTGGTACTACAACTGCAACTAGTGTTGCAGCTGGTACTGCAATTGCAACTGACACTGCAACTTCAACTTAGGATTTTATGAGGAAACCCTAATTTTTCAACTTTCAAATTTTGGAATTCTGATCCAAGGAATAGATGCGCTGAGCTGAGGCGAGTATGTTGGAATTGTCAGATTTCAAAAATTTCAAGTCTTACCCCTTAAAACTTGACTTGCGCCATTTTGGACTGGTACTTCTGGTACTAGTTCTGGTTTCCTGGTTTTCTATTACTAGCCAAAAACTAGGGTTTCACTTTCCAGAGGCTTTGGCCACTAAAAAGGTGCGTTCAAGGTGCCAATGAGTTCAATAGGCTAGGGCACACTTCCCTGGATTATTTTTAGGTTGAAATTCTCTTCCAATAAAAATCCCTAATTTTCTTGTACAACAATAGTGACGTTTTTGGTTAGCTAGTGAGAGGTTCTCTATTCAGTCAAGCTCTGATCCCATGTTAAATTTAGAGTTGCTATTAAGTTATTTTCAATTTACTAGACAATAATAGCACAAGCAAGATCACTGAAAGAAACACAATCACAAGGTACACAACATTTATCCTGGGAAACCCACATGGGGGAGAAAACTGAGAAAAAAATTCCTTAATATAGATTTCCAATACAATGCCAAGATAATAAACCAAACGCAAGAGAATATCCAAGACTGAGAAATGCACCTCTCTCTCTTCTTCTTCCAACAATTGCAGCTTCCTTCAAGCTTGCATACTAGATGAGTGACTTGAGTGAGTGTAAGAATGAGGAGCTATCCTCTCTTATTTATACTAGCTGAGGAGCGCTAGGGTTGTGCTTTTTCATGCTGGGATGACTTCGTCAACTAGTGGCTAAAACCACTTTAATTGGCCCTAGGGTCCGACTTCTCAATTAACGTCAATTAACTAGGGTTTTACCAATCCACGATAGGGGATTTGGTCATACATAAGTCCCGACATGATCAATCCACAAAATGGGATCGATCCATTTAATAATAACTCAATTATAATTAGAATATACTCCACAGTTACAATATTTCAACAAAATCAACACATAAAATATGAGTGCACAATAAAGTCTCACATCAAATGAAAATATACCTCTAATTCTCCATTAAGCTTGCCAAAATGTTGTACAAAAATTTTCAATGTATAACACTATTTAAGTTCGTTATATGATGAAATGGTACTTTTTGTAAATGTTAGCTCAAACATCATCACCAATCTCATTGATTGGTTGAATATTAGGGCTATAAATGGAGAACTCTTAAAGGGTGTGAAATATATAAATAAAGCTATAACCTGGAGCCATGTAAAACTCCTAAGTAACAATAAGTAGCACATTTGATAGTGTTGATTGAGATTAGTTGAGATTGATATTGGTAGGGCATGCATTTCCTTCAACAATGGTAAATTTAAACTAATTTCCAATGCATTGGACACACTTGGTTGCACTTATTGGATGCAGATGGTCGATGGACAAGGCACCGAAGCACTCAAAGTTGTAGGAATGAACTTGATTCCACCTTAAAGTACTACTTTCAAGGAAATTATCATACAAAAACACTTGAGTCCACCTTAAATTACTACTTTCAAGGAAATTATCATATACAAAAGAGGATGTCTCAAAATTAATAAATCATCATCATCATCATCATCATCATCATCATCACACACACACACACACGCAATTAAAAGAGGATGTCTCAAAATTACTAAAACAACATCATCATCATCATCACACACACACACACACATAATTAATTATATTGCAAACTTGTAAGAAAACAAACTTATAAGCTCAAGTCCATCAATCATAAATATATTAATTTTCAAACTTTACAGTTAGTAGGAACAATTCGTGTTAGTAGGAACAATTCTTACAATTCTTGATATTTAAAAAATGTTTTTTTTTTTAAATGAAAAACAAACTCAAGTTCATGAACCATAAATATACTAGTTACTTAAATTAAAGACCCCAAAACAAGTAAAATTTAACAAAACATTTAATTAATAGTATACAGTAAATAAATTTTGAGGAAACAAATGTTACTTACCTAGATGGTATTGACATCATACTAAAGGAAAGAAATATTTGACATATGAGTAGTGAATGAAGCTCCAAAGTTCCACATTTCAATTTGCATGTTTAACCAAATCGCATAAGTATGATCATCGTAAACATATAACAATAAAAATAATATCCCACAACACATAAATAGGTCAAAATGTATGTATATCAAATGTATATATAATTCTGACTAAACCCAACAAATACTAAGCAATGAATCACTAAGATAAGTAAAAAACAAAGTTCTAACCTTCTAATGCCAAAATATAGGTTGTTATATTTACAAATCCCTAGAACACCACTATGATCTAAAACAGATTAATCCCTCCTTGCATGTATTGTCATGTAGCTTCCCATTTTAAACTATACAACAATAAATATAACTTTCCATAACATTATGGAAAGAAAAAGTCAAATAAAAATGTGGATTTGACTAAAACAAGAATAACAAAAAAAAAAAACCTTCCTCATCCCTAAGGAGATATGACAACTTTATATCACAAAGTTCCTTTCTACCCAATGAAGTGCTTATGACGTTTTGAGCCTATGTGAAAAATTTTGCATGCCTTGCGAGGCCATGCCATGCATTCCCTTTCCTTGAGTTTTACCATGCCATGCCATGCCATGGCATGCCTTTCCTTTCCATGACATGCCATTGCATGTCTTTCCTTTCCATGACATTTCCATGTCTTGCCAACTCAATGGGAAGTCCCAAACACCAAAAATCAATAAGGAAACTATAGTTGTTATAAAACTTGTGATTAAGATGTTTAACTTCAACAATATGACAAGTTACAATAGGACAAATATAACATCCCTTAAAACAAGTAATCATGCAATGAAAGGGGGCTGAAAATGCAAGCCTAAACTAGGGTTTAGATAACAAATTCTTACTGAAATGGAAGATGGCACATAACAACCCTAGAATATTTAAGACATCAAGCCCTAAAGGGATGAAAATTATGACATAAATGTAATAAAATGTGGCAAGGTGTATTCTAGGGATGAAAAATTGCAATTAAACCCTAGATGTGAAGCTAACAAGGTCAGAAATTGAGGGTAAGTCCTAATCTAACAATGAAAATGAGGGTTTCAAGACAAGGTTAATTCAAGAAGAATACAAGATAACATGCAATATCACCACTTTGATAAAACATGTATTTAATACATTCAATAAATAACCATCAACGACTTAGAAAGAGCACTTACCAGGAAAATCAATGATCATCCTTGAATTCCTAACCACAAAATAATCCACAAAACTTGATACACAGATCTAAGGTATCTTCATAATTGTGAAACACAAATTATAATAATTAATAGGATTTACATAGAAAGGGATGTCACTAAATAGGTTTATGTTCCATCCTTATGGTGTCGTCTCATTATACTATTCATCCAAAATTTATTTTGGATTGCATGGAAAACAACATAACTTCAAGGTCTTATTGATCCATGCATTTCCTTTCCATGCCATGCCATGACATGCCATGCCATGCCACGTCATGCCTTTCCATGCATGAATTCCATGCCATGTCATTCCTTGCCTTTCCATGCCTTGCCATGCATGAATTCCTAACCATAAAATCATCCACAAAACTTGAAATAGGGATCTAAGGTATCTTCATAGTTATGAAACACATATTATCATAATTAATAGAATTTACATAGAAAGGGATGTCACTAAATAGGCTTATGTTTCATCCTTGTGGTGTAGTCTCATTATACCATTTTGATCCATAATTTCTTTTGGATTGCATGGAAAACAACATAACTTCAAATCCTTATTGATCCATTCCTTGCCTTGCCATGCCATGCCTTCTCATGTCATGCCATGCATTGCCTTGTCATGCCATGCCATTCCATTCCAAGCCAGGCCATGCCTTTCCATGCCATGTCATGTCATGCCTTTCCATGCCATGTCATGTCATGCCTTTCCATGCCATGTCATGTCATGCCTTTCCATGCCTTGGCTTGCCTTTCCATGCCATGGCTTGCCTTTCCATGCCATGGCTTGCCTTTCCATTCCATGTCATGACTTGCCCTTCCATGCCTTGGTTTTCCTTGGCTTGCCATTCCTCACGATTCCATGCCATGCCATGCATTTCTTTACCTTTCCATGCCATGCCATGCCATAGTTATGAAACACATGTTATCATAATTAATAGAATTTACATAGAAAGGGATGTCACTAAATAGGCTTATGTTTCATCCTTGTGGTGTAGTCTCATTATACCATTTTGATCCATAATTTCTTTTGGATTGCATGGAAAACAACATAACTTCAAATCCTTATTGATCCATTCCTTGCCTTGCCATGCCATGCCTTCTCATGTCATGCCATGCATTGCCTTGTCATGCCATGCCATTCCATTCCAAGCCAGGCCATGCCTTTCCATGCCATGTCATGTCATGCCTTTCCATGCCATGTCATGTCATGCCTTTCCATGCCATGTCATGTCATGCCTTTCCATGCCTTGGCTTGCCTTTCCATGCCATGGCTTGCCTTTCCATGCCATGGCTTGCCTTTCCATTCCATGTCATGACTTGCCCTTCCATGCCTTGGTTTTCCTTGGCTTGCCATTCCTCACGATTCCATGCCATGCCATGCATTTCTTTACCTTTCCATGCCATGCCATGCCATAGTTATGAAAYACATGTTATCATAATTAATAGAATTTACATAGAAAGGGATGTCACTAAATAGGCTTATGTTTCATCCTTGTGGTGTAGTCTCATTATACCATTTTGATCCATAATTTCTTTTGGATTGCATGGAAAACAACATAACTTCAAATCCTTATTGATCCATTCCTTGCCTTTCCATGCCATGCCTTCTCATGTCATGCCATGCATTGCCTTGTCATGCCATGCCATTCCATTCCAAGCCAGGCCATGCCTTTCCATGCCATGTCATGTCATGCCTTTCCATGCCTTGGCTTGCCTTTCCATGCCATGGCTTGCCTTTCCATTCCATGTCATGACTTGCCTTTCCATGCCTTGGTTTTCCTTGGCTTGCCATTCCTCACCATTCCATGCCATGCCATGCATTTCTTTACCTTTCCATGCCATGCCATGCCTTTCCATGCTATGCCATGCCTTGTCTTGCATTACCTTGCCTTGCCATGTCTTTCCTTTCCATTCCATGCCATTCCATTTCATGCCATGCCTTACCTTTCCATGCCATGCATTTCCATGCCTTGGCTTGCCATGCCATGCCATGCGCTACATTTCCTTGGTTTGCCTTAGCTTGCAATGCCTCACCATTCCATGCCATCCATTGCTTTACCTTTCCATGCCATGCCTTTCCATGCAATTCCATGCCATTCCATGCCATGCCATGCCTTTCCTTTTCAAGCCTTACCTTTCCATGCTATGTCATTTCCATGCCATGCCATGCCTTTCCTTGTCAAGCCTTGCCTTTCCATGCTATGTCATGCCTTGTATTGCATTACCTTGCCTTCCCATGTCTTTCCTTGCCATGCCATGTCATGCCTTACCTTTCCATGCCATGCCTTTCCATGCCTTGGCTTGCCTTTCCATGCCATGCACTACATTTCCTTGCCATGTCATGCCATGCCTAACCACAATTCATTTAAAATGTACTTTCATTATGATATTCATAAAACTAATTGTTTGTAAAAATATAGTTATTTTCATCATTAGAGATAATTTGTTATCAAGTTAATTTAATAAAAAATCCATGGCATTCATGTATCATACCTTTTTTTTCTTAAAAAAAATAATGCTTGTACTAAAAATGTACTTTCATTATGATATTCATAAAACTAATTGTTTGTAAAAATATAGTTATTTTCATCATTAGAGATAATTTGTTATCAAGTTAATTTAATAAAAAAACCATGGCATTCATGTATCATACCTTTTTTTTTCCTAAAAAAAATAATGCTTGTACTAAATGTACAAGTTTAATATGTAAATATTACAATCAAATGATTCATTAAGCATGTAATTCTACAACGTGTTATCCCATCTATCTTAGATAAAAAAATACTTGCATGAGAATTTCAATTTCATAACATAAGCTCTATTTTCATATATCTAAGGTATCTTCATAGTTGTGAAACATGGATTATCATAATTAATAGGATTTCCCTAGACCTAGACCTTGTCATGCCATGCCATGTCTAGCTTTGCTTAGCCTTGCCTTGAATTTCCTTACATTCCATACCTAGATCTAGACCTATACAAAGAAATTTCCTTATTGTGCCTTGCCTTGTCATGCCTTGTCTTGCCATGCTCTAAGTCATGGTCTAGGTCATGGTCTATGTCATGGTAGAGGTCTAGGTCATGGTCTATGGCATGGTCATGGTTTAGGTCTTCTATGTATATTGCCAACATGTCCTTGAATTGCTTGAAAAGGTGAGTTGCAACTCGCGATAAAACTCAAACCGGGACTCAGATGGATGAATCGTCAATTGCATTGGATCCAGGGCACCGATTTTCTCCTAGTGGGGCCATTCCACTATCATTCCATTGAACGAAAAACCATTTGTTTGAGGATCTTAGGCACTAGGGTTTTTCTCATTAAGGTATAATGCAATTTATGAACAAGAGGTTGATTTTCAAAAACATTGTGTCGGGAACTTATGGGTAGCATGGTCACATGGGTGTTGGCCAAACATATGTGCAGGGCTTATGGAAATTTGTTATGCTGCTCAATTTTGATGTTATTCCCCTATACCAAATTGTCGACATGTCTCTGAATGGCTTGAGGAGGTGAGTTGAAACTCACGATAAAACTCAAATCGGGACTGAGATGGATGAAACATTGATTGCATTGGACCTAGGGCACTAGGTTTCAGTTTCATCTAGTGGGGCCCCTCCACTGTCGTTATATTGACCAAAAAACTGGTTTTTGGAGGATCTTCGACACTAGGGTTTTTCTCAATGAGGAATAGTGCAATTTATGAACAAGAGGTTGATTTTTAAGAACATTGTGCTGAAAATTTTGGGTAGAGTGGTACCGTGGGCCTTGTAAAAATAGATGTGCGGAAGCTTACAGAACTTCGTTATGCTACATGGTTTGGATTTTATGCCCCCAAACCAAATTGTTGACATGTCCCTAAATGGCTTGAGGAGGCGAGTTGCAACTCATGATAAAACTCAAACTGGGACTCGGATGGATGAACCGTCGGTTGCATTAGATCTAGGGAACCAAGTTTCATATAATGGGGCCCCTCCACTATCATTTCGTTGACCAGATCTCTGGAACTAAGATTTTCCGCAATGAGGCATAGCGCAATTTCTGAACAAGAGGTCAATTTTCAAGAACACAGTGTCATGAAATTGTGGGTAGAACAGTCACATGGGCCTTGGAAAAATAGACGTGTTGGAGCTTACGGAACTCTGTTATGCTACTTGGTTTGGATTTTATATGCCCCCAAACCAAATTTTCGACATGTCCCTGAATGAATTGAGGAGGCAAGTTGCAACTTGCGATAAAAATCAAATCGAGACTCGAACAGATGAACTGTCAGTTGCATTGGATCTGGGGCACAAGGTTTTAGCTAGTGGGGCCCTCCACTGTCATTCCATTTCTTGAACAATCATTTGTTGAAGGATCTATTTCACTAGGGTTTTTCTCAATGAGGCATAGTGCAATTTCTAAACAAGAGGTTGTTTTTCAAGAAGGTTGTGTTGGGAAATTGTGGGTAGCATGGTCTCATGGGCCTTGGAAAAAGAGACATATATGAGCTTACGAAACTCCATTATGCTGCTCGGTTTGGATTTTATGCTCCCAAACCAAATTGTTGACATGTCCCTGAATCAATTGAGGAGGTGATTTGAGCTCACAATAGAACTCAAACCGGGACTTGGATGGATGAACAGTCGGTTTCATTGGATCTGGAGCATTGAGTTTTAACTAGTGGCCCCCCTCTGCAGTCATTTTGTTGTCTGGAAAACAATTTGTTAGAGGGTCTTAGGCACTAGGGTTTTTCTCAATGCTTATTACATATGTTTGACAATTTAACACCTTGTTAGGCTAGACATGGCAAAGGCATGGAAATGAAAGGTATGGCAAGGCATGGAAATGAAAGATATGGAAAGGCATAGTATGGCATGGTAAGGCAAGGCAAGGAAAGGCAAGGCATGGCATGGAGAGGCATGGAAAGGCAAGGAAAGAATTGGATCAATAAGGTCTTGAAGTTATGTTGTTTTCCATGCAATCCAACAGAAATTATGGATCTAATATAATGAGACTACACCATAAGGATGGAACATAAATCTATTTAGTGACATCCCTTTCTATGTAAATCCTATTAATTATGATAATTCATGTTTCACAACTATGAATATACCTTAGATCTATGTTTCAAGTTTTGTGGATGATTTTATTGTTAGGAATTTATGGATGATCATTGATTTACCTAGTAAATGCTCTTTCTAAGTCGTTAATGGTTATTTCTTGAATGTATTAAATAAATGTTTTATCAAAGTGGTGATATTGCATGTTATCTTTTATTCTTCTTGAATAAACCTTGTCTTGAAACCCTCAATTTCCAGCCTTGTTAGCTTGATGTCTAGGGTTTAATTATCATCTTTCACCCTTAGAATACACCTTGACACCTTTTATTACATTTATGTCGTAATTTTCAACTCTTAAGGGCTTGATGTTTTGAATATTCTAGGGTTGTTATGTGCCATCTTCCATTTCAGCAAGCATTTATTATAAAAACCCTACTTTAGGATTGCATTTTTATACCCCTTTCATTGCATGATTACTTTTTTTAAGGGTGGTTGTATTTGTTATGTGGTAACTTGTCATATTGTTGGAGTTAAACATCTTAATCACAAGTTTTATAACAAGTTTTATGGCATGGCATGGAAAGGCAAGGCATAACATGGAAACAAATGGCATGGAAAGGCAAGGAATAACATGGAAAGGCAATGAAAAGCAAGGCATGGAATGGAAAGGAAAGTGAAGCCAATGCAAGTCATGACATGGCATGGAAAGTGAAGGTAATGCAAGGCATGGCATCAAAAGGAATGGATGGCAAGTGAAGGAAATGCAAGGCATGGCATGGCAAGGCAAGGCATGGCAAGGTAAAGCATGGCAAGTCAAGGCATGGCATGGCATGGAATGGAATGGAAAGTGGAGGAAATGCATGGAAAGGAAAGTCATGGCATGAAAAATGAATGCAATGAAAGGCATGTCATGACATGGCATGGAAAGGAAAGGCATGGAATGGCATAGCAAGTGATAAAAGTAAAGGCATGACATGGAACGACAAGGCATGACATGGAAAGTGAAGGAAATGCAAGGCATGGCATAGAAAAGTAAGACATGGCATGGAAAGTGAAGGAAATATAAGGCATGACATGGAAAGTGAACACAATTCAAGGCATGGCATGGCATGGGATGGCAAGGAAATTCAAGGCATGGCATGGAATGGCATGGCAAGTGATATAAGTAAAGGCATGGCATGGAAAGGCAAGTCATGGCATAGAAAATGAACTCAATGCAAGGCATGGCATGGCATGGAAAGTAAATGAAAGGTAAGGCATGGAATGACATGGCAAGTGATATAAGTAAAGGTATGGCATGGAAAGGCAAGGCATGGCATGGAAAGTGAAGGCAAGGCATGGCATGGAAAGTGAAGGCAATGCGAGGCATGACATGGAATGGAAAGTGAAGGAAAGGAAAGACATAGAATGGAAAGGCATGGCATGGCATGACATGGAAAGTGAAGGCAAGGAAAGGCATGGAAAGTGAAGGAAAGGCAAGGCATGGCAGGGCATGGTAAGGCATGGAATGACAAGGAAACGCATGGCATGACATGGAAAGGAAAGGAAAGGCATGACATGGCATGGTATGGAAAGGAAAGGCAATTTAAGGTAATGCATGGAATGGAAAGAAAAGTGAAGGAAATGCTAGGCATGCATGGCATGGAAAGTGAAGGAAATGCAAGGCATGCATGGCATGGCAAGTGAAGGCAATTCAAGGCAAGGAATGGAAAGGCATGAAAAGGAAAGGCATTGTATGGAAAGTGAATGAAATGCAAGGCATGGCATGGCAAGGCAAGGAAAGGAAAGTGAAGGCAAGGCATGGCATGGCAAGTGAAGGAAATGAAAGACATGCCATTACATGTAATGGAATGAAAAGTGATATAAGGAAAGGCATGACATGGAATGGAAAGGAAAAGCATGGCATGGAATGGAAAGGCAAAGCATGGAATGGAAAAGAAAGGCATGACACAGAAAATCAAGGAAATGAAAGGCATGACATGGAAAGGAAAGGCATGGCATGGCATGGAAAATGAATGCAAGGAAAGGCATGGCATGGAAAGGAAAGGCATGGCATGGCATGGTGAGGCAAGGAAGGGAAACAAAAGGAATGGAATGGTAAGTGAAGTAAATGAAAGGCATGGCATAACATGGCATGGAAAGGAAAGGCATCGCATAGAAAGGCGTGGCAAGGCATGGCATGGAAAGTGAATGAAAGGCAAGGCATGGCATGGAAAGGAAAGATATGGCATGGAAAGTGAAGGAAATGCAAGGAATGGCATGATATGTCATGGAAAGGCAATGCATGGCATGGCGTCACAAGTGAAGGAAAGGCAAGCCATGGCATGGAAAGGTAAGGCATGGCATGGCAAGTGAAGGAAAGGAAACGCATGGCATGGAAAGGAAAGACATGGAATGGCATAGCATAGTAAGGGAAGGCATGGCATGGAAAGGCAAGGTGATGCATGGCATGGAAAGGTGTGGCATGACAAGACAAGACAAGGCATGGAAATACAAGAATACCATAACAACCATAAAATGAAACCAAAATTTCAATAATTCATAAATCTGAAATATTTGTTCAATTATTCCTTTGACATACCTATGGTCATTCAAGTAGACCATCGGGATCACTTCTAATACTGACGGTCTCCATTAACTTCTCATGCTCTGAGTAAGGAAAAAAGTATTGTACCTTTGATGAGTTCTTACTTGGCATTGTTTTTAGTTGGAGGTTTGTACCAACAACCAAGTTCGTAAAGTGGCATGCGAATTCACCTGGTCTATAATCTTAAAATAAATAAGATTATATTGGGTTCCCTAGAACAACCCACTTTAAAAAAAAATTAAAGTGGGTTCCCCCTGTTCTAAAATTTTTACGAGGTACTATATTTCTACGTGATTGGAAAGGTGTTGGAATAGAGAAATTGTTCCTCTTGTTTATGCAGTGTATAAGGTTTCACTTTCATTCCTATCTATAGTTTTAAGTTAAGAAATGAATTCTAGTGTTACATAAATCGATCCTTCTTCCCATAAATTTATTTTTCTCCTCACTTTTCTCATACACACAAACCCTGTTATTGACTTGATTTGCCCAAGGAGCTTCCCACTTGCGCCTTTCTTCCTAAATCTGAGTAGGGACAAAATAAACTCGCATCCTGATCATATTCTAAAATAAACCTTTCCAATTTCCATATTGGAAAGGGTTCTATTAAAATAATCTATATATGAGTATTCTCCCTCGCAAATAGTTTTCGACCACAACTTATACATTGTGATGACTTGAGCGTACAACATATTCTTTGGTTATACATGTCATCTAATTGTTGGTTGGGAATAAACATTCGAGTACTATAGCCACCAGGTCCACATAACTTATGTGGCAGTAATATTACAACTTGGTGAACTATGATTAGCCTTCGACCCATTCCAATGACGCTTGTGCATCTACTTATCTCCTGATCTCTTGGGAGAACACTTTTTTTCGAGAAAAGGGAATATTCTTTCGATACCATATTCATCGGGGTTCTATGATTTCTATAGTCTATTGAAATTCAAATTACAAGGTCTGATGACGTACCTTTAACTCTTTACAACTTCACTCCATCGACGCGCAAATCGATGTTAAGGAAGAATATGCTTTCGATACTCTTTCATCGGAGTATAAATCAATTTGTGTATTATTTATCTCCAACCAAAATTATTCCAAAGGGACAACCTATGATAATGTCGATGTTATTATGATGTCGACACACATATCAAGATGAGATAAGGAATATTGTTCGATCCCTTTTTCTTTAGAGCACAAAATAATCCACAAATTCTCCTTGTCCGATGACCACTTTTTCAAATGTTTTCCTCCCCCACGATTCCAATACACAGATTTGGAAAATATTTCCTCTCAAATCACATTAATAGTGAGATAATTCTTTGATCTTGAAATGGTCCTCGTACGTTGGTTACTTAATGCACATTTAGAGTGATTCAATGCATATGAAATGACCCTAAAATCCTCATTTACACTCTATTTATTAGATTTGTAACACTTTGTAACCATATTTTTTGGTTGAATCATAGGATACCGTCAACATTTCACCATGGAAATTCAGAATACCCAGAGATCTAGGAGCTCCATGTACTTTCCATCAACCGCTATGCCCGAAACTTCTTCTCTCCAAGGAGAGGTGTTGCTAACCAATACTACCTATCACACTAGAGAAGACCACTACCTTGGATACGACAAGATGTATCAAATCTTCAATACTGGATATTTTTCCCTAGAGGACAAATATTTGGAAGTGTACCAGAACATATAAAAGAGCGACATTCACCTAGTGTTTTCCTGACCGACCTTGTTTCCTTACAACAAAACAACCTAATGGTGATTTAAGCAATTTGACCCAAACACTGCTACCATTATAAGAAAGGAAGGAAGGAGAATAACATCTCTGATACCTAAAGATATTAATGCGAGGTATCACCTGCCCACACCTACATGTTCCCTCAACGAGTTGTTCCTAAAGGGTTTTTCTCAAAGAAATAAATCCCCAACCAAATTAATGAAACATTGGTGGATAGATGAGTAAATGACTCTTAAGCAAGGACAGAAGCTTGTTCCCACATAGGAATTCAAAGCACTATATAAAATTTTGGTCACTATGTATTTATTATCTTTGTAAGACTTTGTAACCATATTGTTTGGTTGAATCATTGGATACAGACAACATTTCACCATGGAAAGTCAGAATACCCAGAGATCTAGGAGCTCCATTTACTTTCCATCAACCGCTACGCCTGAAACTTCTACTCACCAAGGAAAGGTGTTGGTAACTGATACTACCTATCACACTAGAGAAGACCACTACCTTGGATACAACGAGATGTATCATATCTTCAATACCAGATATTTTTCCTTAGAGGAAAAAGATTTGGAAGTGTACCAAAACATATAAAAGAGAGACATTCACCTAGTCATTTCTTGACTGACCTTGTTTCCTTACAACGAAGCAACCTAATGGTGATTTAAGCAGTTTGACCCAAACACTGCTACCATTATAAGAAAGGAAGGAGAATAGCATCTCTGAGACCTAAATATATTAACGCGAGCTATCACCTGCCCACACCTACATGTGCCCTCAATGAGTTGTTCCTAAAGGGTTTCTCAAAGAAATAAAGCCCCAATTGTTATAACCCTAATTTGCATCAGACATGCTTACCTTGCATCAGGCCATCTCAGATTCCTTCTTTGCCAAAACACTATTGAACAAATCTTCTTAAAAAACCCTTTTATAAAGGCCCACGCACCCTGCTCCATTACTGTACGCGTGTACACGCTAGCTAACCCAAGATAGCCCACATGTACCTACAAAAGCATGAAAAAAGGAAATTTTCTGACGGAACACATAGCTTTGGGTAAGTTAACTAAACCTTTTGACCATGCATGGTCAGTCATTTGACCAAATACCTAGCTCCTTCTAACCTATAAAAGAAGGGGTAGGGGTCCCATTTGAAAGGAGGAGAATCATAGTAAAGAAACTATACCCAATTAAGCATTCCCTTTGTCCCAACCTTTAGCCATCCTTGTGCAAAGAGAAGTATAGAGAAAATAAGTTGGAAGACAGTGGAAGAAGAGCCCAGGACCAAGATCGAGGAGTAGTAGCCGACTTTATCATTGTGAATTTAATAAAAGAATTTCTTTTCTCGTCCCGCCATATGAGATTGTCATTATTGGAATATTGATTGTATGATTGATTAAATATCTAACCCGTTAGTTCATAGATGAAATGCATGTGGAGTTCCGTGTTTGTCTTTAGTGAATGTAGGTCAGCATTGGGAGGAGAGTTGTAGTCAAAGAATGACCAAGCGTGAAAAGGGATCGACATCAAACACGAAAAATAAGGTATGTCAACGTAATCTCTTGAGCCTTGTATTTACATATGAGTAATGGGGGTTTAGGCATGGGATGATGGTAAAAAGTACGAATCTTTAGGTCATTTATGCATGCATGATAAAACCCTTAGTGCTAGTCCATAGGAGGGATTTCCCACCCACAACAGAATTGGCGACCATACTGGGGATTTCTCTCGGGTTTTCTGGGGATACTTTTTGGTAGTTTTAAATTCGTTTTATCACCTTTTTTCTGAGTTTCTGCAAGAGTCTAAGCTAGTAGGGATTCTGGTCTTCCATTCCAGTAGTCCTTGCTTTCTTTGCTTGGCTGCATTTTCATTTTGAGATTCATATAGGTACACGCAGCCTGTATAAGGCCTGCGTGCATGTACACACGCCCTACCTTCACACAGCCCGTGTGCATACACCTACTGATGAAGTGCTATTTGCATGTCTGAGAACAGAGGAAATCCTTCTAAGGAAGAGGCAGTCATCCTCTCCCCTGCAAAAGTGATCCTTCTCAGGGATCTTCTGGGTCCTTCTAGGTCTTTGATTGAACATTCCATTGTCAGGTAAAAACCTCAGATCATCTTTTTCCTTACATTTTTTTCTGTCAAAGTAAGTTTCTGTGTCTTCAAGGGATTCTGGTTCTCAATACCAGTACTCCCTACTTGAGCTTAGCCACTTGTCTTGCTTCTTTTGAGGAGAAACAGAGGCACACACGGTCTGTAGTGGGCCTACATGCGTACATATGTGTCCCATCTTTGGGCAGCCCACGTGCATACATTGGTTGTTGAATTGATAGTCGCATGTCTATCTAGAAACTTTTGAGGAGGCAGTCATCCTCTTCCCTGTCAAGTTTTTACTTCCCAGGTTTTTCTTGTTTCTTTCTGGTCTCTGTCATAAGTGGTTTTAGCCTAGTTTGTATTCCAGCATAGTTTAATTTTTCATTTAAAAGATTTTTTGTGTTTCCTAGAATTTTTAACTTATTTTTAGCTTGAAATTTTAAGAAAAATGAGTTGCATTTTGAAAAAAAAATCCCCCTCATGGTCGGGGGGGCCATGAATCGTGCATTCATCAGTTTCTTTTAGAATCTTTTTTTATTTCTTCTTTGATTAGAAGAAAATAAAAAAAATAAAACTTAGTTTGTTAGATCTCTTTCTTTCCTGGCATTTTCTTTGCATTGTTGTTTGAAAAAGAAAAGAAATTAGCATAGTGTTGTGTTTTCTTCTCATCTTAAAAGCATTTCAAAAAAGAAAAAAAATTATAATCATTATTTACCTGTGTTCATATAAGTTTCATCATTTTTCGTAAGAGTCTTAACACCATCAGTTGCACTACCATACCCTTTTGAGTAAATCAAGCCAGTAAAAAGAACGCTAATTAAAATTTACTAAACTTTATGTTTGTAGGGTCCATCAACTAGATTAGGCTAGATCCTTGATTTAGGTTGGAGAGGAAACTCTTCAAGGCTATAAAACAAACATAGGAGTTTGTGCTAAGGAGTGTAGAATTCCAGTAACGTGGAAATTATCTGGGACCCCCCTAACACAAGGGCTAAACATGAGGTCGTGTGCGGAAAGGTAGAGGAGATAACCCCTCCAAATCCGGACCAAGCATAGTGGGGAACGCATATAGAGGACTTGTCTTAGGATTCCGTTGATCGCATTTGCCACAGAGCTTCGTAGGTCTTGAATCTGTTTGAGGTACTCAGTTGTCTTCCGAAACACTTACTTTCGATACCCTTGATAGGTTTCGGGCTTGATACCCTACTCATTGTGGTCCACCCAACTGTTGATTGTACGCACCTGGTGATTGTTCACGAGTTGGAAACCTAGTTGCCTTTATTTTAGGGACTTACACAGGTGACCGTGGGGGTATATCGTAGTACCTAGAGAAGACATCGGGCCACACTTTTCATATTATACCCGGAGGGTGCTTCTGTATTCGAGTTGCACTTGCACCAATAAGTTTCTCTAGTGTTGGTTGGTGTAACTGTTCTTCCAACTAGTTAGTCATTTGCTTGATTTGCCTTTAGGAACTTTTAGTGTGTGCTCTGTGCTCCCTAGTTTTCCATAGTGAGTTAGTCAGTTGTGGCTTTGGGTCTCTGACCTAGGGTGGTAGACCACCCCCTCCACTGGTTGAGAGGAATTTTCAGTCTTCTGCTTAGAAACGAGGAGCCACCCCTTTATAGGTGTTTTTTTTATAACACTGGTTCTTCAAAGTCATTGTGTGAGACTTTTACGGATTTGAACGATCCCGCAAGGGGAGAACCTCTGCATAAGATATTCATGGATAAAGTTCTCAATGATACCAAGTAAGGAACCCCTTCGAAAGGGGATTCTTGTGCTTTTCCTTTCTTCGAAAACGTTGGCGTCCCTTTTATGGCCACTTTGTACATTCTTGGGTTGAATGCAGGATTACCAGTTTGGTTGGGTACCATTCCAAATGTCCCAAATTCTCTTGACTCTTCTCAGTTAATCACTTTATATCATGGGCACTCTATTGATGTTTCTTCATCAACAAAGTCTTCTCCTCCTCTTTCTCCCACCTCTGGTGAAAGTACAATTACTAGTAACCGGAAGTCTAAATGAAATAGAAAAAAGAAGAATGGGAAGAAGAAATCACCAACCTCTGCGAGTCATGTTGGAGGTAGGTCAACAACCTCTGCAACTCACGTTGAAGACCAACACCCAACCTATGCAAGTCATGCTGGGGGAAAAAGTCCAGTCACTGTTGGTCATACTGGCAATAGGTCTGTAGCCTCTGTGAGTCATGTTATCGACCCATCACCAACCTCTACAAGTCAGGTTGGAGATGTGCAACCATCCACTGCTAGTCATGTTGGGGGCATTGATTCTGTTGAGAAACCTAGACAGATAGGACGTAAACCTAAGTTCTCTTGTAATATTTGCAAGGGAGATCACCTTACTCATTTGTGCCCTGGCATTCTAGAGGTACGAAGATTGTGGTCCCTGTCTGCAATATCTTATGATTCTGGGTCTTCTTCGGTTTCCTCACAGTCTATTCAGCCATTGGTTGAGAAAGTGGTCATGTTGATTCAATCATCCACTGATCCCACTCCTCTTTTGGGGGGTGAGGTGCCTTTAGACTATGTATTCTATCAGCTTATGCAACCATTGGTTGAGAAAGTGATCATGCTAATGCAGTCATCACCTGATCCCACTCCTCTTTTGGGGGGTGAGGTGCCTTTATACCATGTAGTCTCTCATCCTATTCAACCATTGGCTAAGAAAGTGGTCATGATGATGCAACCATCGGCTGATCCCACTCCTCTCTTGGGGGGTGAGGTGCCTTTAGACCATGTAGTCTCACAGCCTATTCATCCATTGGTTGCGAAAGTGGTCATGCCGATGCAGTCATTGGTTGATCCCACTCCTCTTTTGGGGGGTGAGGTTCCTTTAGACCGTGTAGTCCCACAACCTTTTCAGCCATTGGTTGAGAAAGTGGTCACACCGACGCAATCTTCGACTGATACCACTCCTCTCTTGGGGAGTGAAGTGTCTACCGACTATGTTTTTAGCATTTCTAGTTTAGTACTTTCATAACAAGGGGGCATTCCACTCGTTCCAAGTACACCCCCTCCAAGCTCTAGGATGGTTTCCTTTGATTGGAATGATCTTGTTTAGCATCGTCTTCCTTCTTATGCATCTTTTCAAATAATGGTTGAAGTTAATTCAACAAACATTTATTGATGTATAGTGAATGAAGGAGCCTCCATAAGTATTTTATCCTCCTCGGTTTGGAAAGTCTTGGGATCTCCCAAGCTTGTGTCTACTTCGCATGAGCTATTGGCTTTTGACAGACATCCTAGTGATTGTTTAGGGGTTCTTCCTCAGCTGCCTATCTCGTTAGGTGGGAAAACTATCCTTGTTGATGTTATAGTGGTGCAAGGCCCCTTAGATTTCAATATGCTTCTCGGACATGATTATGTATATGCTATGAATGTTGTGGTGTCTACTTTCTTCTGGGTGATGCATTTCTCTCACAATGGAAGCATTGTCACTATTGACTAGTTGGCACCTGATAATCACCATCCTAATTTGGTGTTATTTCATACTACCCCTTTACATGTTCCTAGTGTTCGTGTAGACTCGACCCCGCCATGGGTTAATTATGTGGCATCTTGTCCTCGATGTTCAATTTCTTCTGAGCAGTAACCTGTGAAATCATGTTTGCCTTCCTGAGACTTGGTCTCAACAATTGATTCATTGGTTTATCCAATGGGGGCTTGGGAGCCCTTGCTTCCCCCTCTTGGTACAAGTGATTTTGAGTCTCTTTCTGAATCTGATCTCGTTGTTTGTAGATCCTCAAGCTCTCGTACTTGTGATTCTTCACTGATAGACTATGCCAGTCCTGGCCAAAACCTCCATTGTCATATGGAATATGGTCAGTTTACTTCACCCTTTGGGACTGTTGACTACAGATTCTATACTGTGGGAGGACTTACACCATGGTTTGTGTTTTCTTCCCTTATGGGAGACTTCTCAAGTTGACTATCGAAGAGACTCTTGGTATGAGCCTATCAGTAGGCTCTACCCGAACCAATTTCATATATGAGTCATAGCCCCCTACGAGTCTTCTTTTAATCTCTTTTTAGACCCTCTAAATGTGAAAAAATTGTCGAGCGATCTTGTTGTATTTCACGCTCGTTAAACTGAAATTTGAAGGCACATCTGTCTGGTGGTAGTTTACCCCTTTTTCAGTCCAGATGGTCAACTATATGAACAAAGGTATACTCTAGGAACTTTAGTTCTCTAGAAGAGTACTCTCAGGTATAAATTTAACCCTTTTTCGGGCCTGAGGGACTAAATTTACGAAAAAGGAACCCCCACGGAGTCCATAGTTAAGATTTTTTCAGACTCCCTAAAATTGAAAAGATCGTCGAGTGAACTTATTCTTTCACACTCGTTAAAATGGTCCATAAGAACATTCCTTACGGAGTCCATAGTTAAGCTTTTTTCAGACTCCTTAAAAATGAAAAAATGGTCGAATGATCTTGTCTTTATCACACTCGTTAAAATGGTTGAGTGATCTTGTCTTTATCACACTCATTAAAATGGTTTTGAATAGATGTCTTATCAGTGCTATTTTACCCCTTTTTCGAACCGACTAGACTACCTTCAAAAAAGGTACCCTATTGGAGTCTCCTTTTACATTTTTCAGACTCTATAAATATGAAAATCCATCTAGCTTACCTTCTCTGGGCTCGTTAAACTTACATCGAAGGAAGTTACCATTGTGTGTTTTGTTAACCTTGTTTTCATACCTATGTCTTTGGTCTAATTCTGACTCCATGTTGCTTTCAATTGAACCATCTGAAGCATGCCTTATACGCAAGCCCTGTAGCACTTTGCCTCTACATCTTGACACCTTTGGTCCCAGGAGGGATTTTTCCCGAGTGTCCTTTCTTTGAACATCAGTCTTGTCCTTGCGCCTCAAAATTGTATGTTTGCAACACTCATTCCTCCTTTGTAACGTAACATTCTTTTATTCTTTTTCTAAAATTATTGAAAAAGACAAAAAAAAAATCAAATATACCCCAAAAAGAGGAAGGGAAAAGTATTTTATTTTTATTGGTAGCACAATGAGTCGCCCTTGGATAAAGCACATCTCTCCATTTTTTCTTCAAACCCTGGGATTTAATATGACCTTAGGAAGTTGTTCCCACTACATTGAGTTGTGTCCTCCTCTGTTTGGTTATTCTTCCAAACATATGGAGGGTTTGCATTGCCTCCCGCCTCATAAACTTATGTTAATTCCATGTTGCCTGGGTCTCATCATTTGTCATGCTATTGTCCAAGGGAATTTTTTACCAAGCCTGAGTCGGCCCCTCTACATTTTGTCACTTGCCCTCATGTCCGACCATCCTGAAATTCCAATCAAGTCTTTGTTCAAAATCAATGAAGCCTTCAGTTTGATAATCAAGATTCTCTAGTCCATGACCAACGAGTCATCAAAGACCTCTGGGTAGTGAATTCGTACACTCATATTACACTCTTACCCAAGTTTTGAAGATTTTGAAGTTGTTGCTCGAGCTCTGAAGACCTCATCTCCAGCCATCAAGCCTTATCAGCTTCTAGAAGATGGATACTCTACATGTATATTTTTTTGATTTCGAGATGTAGCTCCATTGTGTATTGCTCGTGGATACACTTTATATAGTTATATGACATGGATCTACAGTGTATTTGATTGGTAGCCATGATTTTATTTTATCCCGAGCATGGGTATGCCCGCCTCGGTGAGACAATTATTATTTTGCAGACGACACTTCCCGATTTCTGGTCCCTGGGCTCACTTGTTCGGAACATCGGTGAAGATTGTTAATGTATTTTGGCCATCAGATGCTCTTCTGACCTCACACATTAGGGGGAATTTTTTGTAACCCTAATTTGCACCAGACATGCTTACCTCACATCAGGCCATCTCAGATTCCTTCTTTTCCAAAACACTGTTGAACAACTCTTCTTAAAAACCCCTTTTAAAAAGTCCCACGCGCCCTGCTCCATTACTCCACGCATGTACATGCTAGCTGACCCAAGACAACCCGCGTGTACCTACAAAAGAATGAAAAAAGGAAAGTTGCTGACGCAACACACAACTTTGGGTAATTTAACTAAACCTTTCCGTCATGCATGGTCGTTCATTCGACCAAATACCTAGCTCCTTCTAACCTATAAAAGAAGGGGTAGGGGTCCCATTTGAAAGGAGGAGAATCATAGTAAAGAAACTATACCCTATTAAGCATTCTCTTTGTCCCAACCTTTATCCATCCTTGTGCAAAGAGAAGTATAGAGAAAAGTAGTTGGAAGACAGTGGAAGAAGAGCCCAGGACCAAGATCGAGGAGTAGTAGCCGACTTTATCATTGTAAGGTATCATTGTGAATTTAATAAAATAATTTCTTTTCCCATCCCGCCATATGATATTGTCATTATTGGAATATTGAATGTATGATTGATTAAATCTCT
>JASDQU010101758.1:276065-300610 GCA_032191745.1 Picea mariana | reverse complement strand
TATTTACATATGAGTAATGGGGGTTTAGGCATGGGATGATGGTAAAAAGTAAGAATCTTTAGGTCATTTCTACATGCATGATAAAAACCCTTAGTGCTAGTCCGTAGGAGGGATTTCCCACCCACAACACCAACCAAATTAATGAAACAGTGGTGGATAGATGAGTAAAATACTCTTAAGCAAGGACAGAAGCTTGTTACCACACAAGAATTCAAATTACTGTATAAAATTTTGGTCACTATGTTGAACCGGTTATATGGGGAGGAGAAGAGCACACACTTCCTGATAGATTAGCTACTATCGGCCCATACCATCATGAAGAAAGGACAAGTGCTCAATTGGATAGACATATTGGCTTTTAATATTTTTCTCAACATGAAAAATATTCTAGTTATGAAAAATCCATGCTTTTATGTGTCGGCTTATCTGATTGATGTCATTTGTTCCTGTATGCAATTTCTTAATCTCAGGTGGAATTGGGACCAAGACCAACCCCCTCTGCACATGTATTTCTATGAACTATGGAACATAAATTATAAAAGGTATTTCTATGACATCTGTAACCATTTCCTCACCCCTTTTTATACTGTGATTTATGGGTTTCCAAGGCATAAAATATCTAGTGAATCTAGAGCTAGGATAAAAGGGGTAGCAGACTGGTACCTAGAAAAATACTACTCATGCATCAAGGTGTATGGCACAACTGTGGCCCCAAATATTTTGTCTCACTTTTTTCCAGACCATCTTTTAATGAGATAAATCACTTACCAACCCTTAAGAACAGGGGTTACATCTCTTATTTTGAGCAGCAGTAAAACAATTTGGCCGTTGTTTCCTATTCACATAAGAAATTACAGCCTATATAATGGTCCCCATGCTAGAAAAGAAGCAGAAGCCTTACAATATGTATGCATATGCCTTAGAGAGGAAAAAGGCGATGATCCACATGAACTTGCAAATGGTCATGTCATATTTGTAGGTATCACCCATTCTAATATACATGTGGTTGATTTTGAGGAAGACGGGTTCAAAGGAATTTGTTTTCATGAAAAAGTCTTACAAAAACTACCTAATGATACTGCTAAAAAAGAGTTGGAATCAGGGCAAGACGAAATGAAGAAGATTACTCAGGAAAGTTTCAAAGGATTCTCCAAGAAGAAAAAAATAAACTTCATAGGAAAACAGAAGTTCAAGAAGGCGTAAGAGTTAGAAAAAAAGAGATTGAAATCTGAGGAAGAGTATCGAACAAAATTGGTCGAGGAAGAAAGAATAAAAAAGGAAAATGATAACAAGGCTGAGAAAGATGCCTTTCAACAAAAGAGAGATGAAGAAGTGGCTAAAATATTATATGAGAAGGTCGAGGCTAAAAGAAAAGCAAAGGATCAGTTGGAACAAAAAAAGTCAAAGGAATTAAGAAAAACCCCGAACAACCCATCAACTCCCAATCTGGGTAAGATGAACATTTCACCCCATGAATACACCCCCCTCAATTTCATTCCAGGTGATACAAACTTTTCTTCCCAAATTATGAGTTTTGAAGGTGTTTTATTGGTTGTTGGACATTATTACTATGATGACAGGACAAAGAGCATTGTAAAGAGGTCAAACAAAAGGAAACGAGGAGAAACTTCTAAGTCCATATCATCTACAGGGAGAGTTGTGGAGTGGAAAGTTGGGCCTGACCCAAAGGAGAATGTTGTACAAGTAGCTTCTTCCCTCCATGCCTTTGCAGGATTAAATGCTTTATCTATTCTTGAGGTTACCAATGCCTTGAGTACAGCTTGAACCAGAATTATGGAGCTGGAGGCAAAATTGAAGGTGATGAAGGATGACATCTATGCAAAATTCTTGAAGGCTTTCGAGCAAAAGAAAAAAATTCATAAAGAGGAAATTCAGAAGACTGTGCAAAATTTTGAGGACGAACTCATTTCACAATTTGAAAGAGCCACAAGAGTTGATGAAACCCTCAAAAAGGAATGATAAGAATGATAATGAATAGTATGGTTAGGTAACTTACCTTCAAGTGATGTTAGACCACTTTCATCAACCTGAATGAGTTTAGAGTTCTTTGTCGCACAATGCTCACTCTAGGTACGGATGATGAACCCCTATTCTGAAACTCTTGACCTCCTTACTGTGGAGTTAACAATGTTGTAGTTCTTTCCCCTTCAATCATTGGCTAATAAAATCTAGGAGGAGAGTGGACATTGGATTGACTAATTTCTAGAATGTCTGACTATCCAATAAGAGGTTGCACCACAAGAACTTCTTCACCACAATTTTGTGCACTGGTTGTCTGTCTAATTCCATCCATTGTATAATCAACTCCAAGCAAATCCTCCATCTTCTAGTCATCCGCAACAAGTTTTCTTGATGAGATACTACATGGATTGGTCTCTATTGAACTACCATGCTTTTCTTTTAGTGATGGAGGAGAAACAACAACGACATCTATTTTTCTAGAAATTGGATTTCCATCTTCTGAAAGCCTACGCTTTGACATACGTAACTTTGCATTTTCTCTTTCTTCTTCTACATTTTCGACTGATTTCTGTTTTCTCAAAGACTTTCTTTCTTGAATCCGATGGTTCCTCATGTTTAAAGAAAAAAATTGGCTTCCAATCACCCCACCACAAATTTATCTTGGTATTACATAAGAAGGCACAACTAACAATTTCAATTCCAAATGGACAAATTTGTMTTTTGTATTACAAAAGAAGACACAACTAATAATTCCAATTCCAATTGGACAAATTTGTCTTGGTATTACACAAAAAGACACAACTAACAATTCCAATTCAAATTGGATAAATTTGTCTTGCTATTACACAACTAACAATTCCAWTTGGAAAAATTTGTCTTGGTATTACATAAGAAGACACAACTAAAAATTCCAATTGGACAAATTTGTCTCGGTACTACACAATAAGACATAACTAACAATTACAATTAAACAAATTTGTCTTCCAATTCTAGGAAGACACAGCCAACAATTCCAATTCCACTTAGATAAATTTTTCTTCCAATTCTTCCCACAATTGTCTTGCAATAGCACAAAATTGTTTGTGAATTAAACAACAAGACTAAAATAACAAAAAGTGTTTGTGCACGCTATTTTTGTGTGCAGATGTCGGGTGCGATTTGTTGGGCTTGAGATAGATGAGGTAGAGGATTTTTCTTGGAAAAAAAAAATGCCCAACAGTAGCATGCATGTGTTCCTAGAACGTGTGCACGTTCTAGGAACGTGCACGTGTTCCTACTAGGCATGGATGAGTGAAAATCACAAGGATTTAAAGTCACAAGAGCATGTGCGCACTCTTAATGCAACATATATAACATTTATTATAAACCAAAGATATTTATGAATAAAGATGAATAGGGTTTTAGGGAAAACTAGGACCTAAGGTGTTAGGATTGAATTTTTTTTTAAGCATGGAGCAATGGTTAGAGAACCAAGATATGGGTGATGTGGGTGCAAGGGTTGTGAGGCATTTAGCAAGAGGTATATGCATAGTGCATGATGCAGTAAGGTCTCCCTCTCGACCTCCTACTCTCAGGATCATTCAATTTCTTCTCATGAGTCGGATTAGCTCTTTCGATCCCCTTGGGAATCACTGTGAAAATCTGACCCAGTCCACAGGTCCTTTCTTTCCTCCACATGGCCTTCTGCACTTTACCGTGTTTGTCCTCGACTCAGATTCGGGGTTCAGGGTTTCGTGCTTCCTGCTGTCGAGAGTCTCTGTACTCTCAAATCCCCGATCACCGATGAGCTCTCTGCCCAACCTTAGCCCTCTTGGCTATGCCTTGGTCCATGTGACCACTTCTCACAAGACCCCAGCCTTATGTCTTTTTGTCGGGGTTTCGGACCTTCCAATGTCCAAATACGATCGCCCTTTGGATCTGCGATCCTCCCATTCCTGACGCGCTTTTACTTCAGCTAGCCCTCTTGGCTCAGCCCCTGGTCCACGTGACCATCACCTCATGACCACAACCTTACCCCTCGTCATGGTTTTGTGTTTTCTAATGCCCAAATGCATATACCCGCGGGATTCCCGACTCCTCGAATCCTGACTGGCTGACAGCTGGCCCACTCAATGACACTCTCCCCCTTCTTTAATCTACTGACAACTGGCTCCCACTCATCGACGTTTCACGGTTCGCGATTCCAAAGTGCATAAACACTTTTTCACCGGGATCCCCGATATCCCGATGATCCAACCCCCGATGGACGACCTCCTTGTCGGGACTTTTCCTGATGGCACTGATTTCTGCCACGCATCCCTTCCGATGGATGGTCTCAATTTCTTTGGGGTTTCGAGACTTGTGATGTCTCAACTCTCTTGTCCTCAAGAACTCCGATTTCCCAATGACCCAATATCCCGAATCTATGCGGATTTCTGACACCTGTCTCCCCAACGGACGGCTCAGTTTATTCTAGGTAATTCCCCATGGAAATTCCCGATCTCATGTTCACGGGAATTCCGATATCCCGATGTGCCAAAGTACCGATGGGCAATCGATATCCACCATGTGTCTCCACCAACGGACGGTCCAGATCACTCTGGTGTTTCGAGACCTAAAGTGTCTCGATTTTCTTGCCCTCGAGAATCCTGATTTCCCGATGGCTGAAGTCCCGATTGTAAACCTCGTGCAAATCCTGTCTGATCTGACGGCTGACAGGTACCTATTCCAGATCTAACGTCTCAAATCCTTTCTTCTGCATGCCTATTCCAGAGGTTAAACTCTGCGTGCCTTCTCCCGATACAACGACTCACGGGTATCTATGAGAACATCCAATGGTCCTCAAACCTCCTAGGCTTGCTCCTTGGAAACCCAGTCATAACCTCCTCGCTTCTCACCGAATCTGACGGCTGACGGGATTTTTCCCCCAGATATGACGGTGCGGATCGTTTCTTCTCATGCACTTCTCCTGTTCACCTTCTTGGACGTGAAAAACCAATGGTCCAGATCTCTTTCCCCAGCTGATCCAACGGTTGTCACTGCTCCTCCTCAGCTTCTACACTTTCTTCCCAATCTTGGGAGAATTTCCAATTCCTCAAAGGCCTCAACCTTTGCTTCTTTTCTCCTCTGTGAACTCCTCTGCTTGAGTTCCCGTCGTGTGCATTCTCCTCGATGTTGTCCCTCCTAAGCTTTGGGAACTTTGAACTCTCCAAAGAGTTCTTCAACCACTGCACTCCTTGCAGTCTGACTCTGTGCATGAAAAGCAATGTCCCTCCTGAGCTTCTCAACCACTCAGACCCCTAAGGGATTTTATCTTTCTTCTCCCACAGATGGAGAATATGGATGCCCCCTGGCTATCCTTCTGCCTCAAGCAACTTCTTCCTGAGCCCTTTGGGTATTCCATAAACCAGCGAAGATCCCTTAGTGGATTCTTCCTCTAAGTTTCAGAACTCAAAGAGTTCCCTTCTTCTTGTGCCTATCTGCACACAGTCTCGATGCCCACCTGGAAGAGCTTCCCTTTCACAGAACATTCAGTATTTTTGTCTTCTATTGTGCACTCCTTGTACCCACTCAATGCCCACCTGGCAGAGCTTCTCAGAATCCTCAGTGGATTCTGGCTTCTGTCTAAACTCACAACAGATTTCCTCCCTCAGCACAAATGTGCATATGCTCAATGCCCACTTGGCAGAGATTTACAGAATTCACAGTCGAATTATGTCTGCAACTGTGTCTCTCATACACAGCCTTGCCTCCAAGGTATTCAACAACCTTGAGGTCTTCTCCTGAGTTGTTGACTCTAGTTCTTGTGCCACAGCACGTCTTTGTATGACTCCACAGAGTTCAGAAATGCATCCTCTGTGCACGGCCCTCAGAACCTGCAGCGTTCGGTCACACCCTCCTAGTGTGAAGCCTCAAAGACATTCACCTGAAATCACACAAACTCCCTGCAAATACCTAACATACATACATTCACAGCATATAAAAGAACACACACAGACATCCACATAACACAGAATGACATGCAGAAAAAACTGCTTCTAATTATATTAAATGGAAAATTCTTGTAATTACAAGGTGTTCTCGAGCTCTCTCTGGCTCTTCTCTTCTCTACCTTCACTAACTCAAAATGAGATCTGAAAATCTCTTTTTACCTGAGGGAGCTCTTCGAGCGCTTCCCTCCAGGCTCACCTACTCTAATAAATTTACAATAAATGGCTGTCTAGTCCAGTGTCTGGATCTATATCTCAGCCGATCTAGCATTAAATCCGATCTACCTAATGCCTGCTCAAAGGCACGGCTTCTATGGCTCACCAGCCTAAACACATTAAATTACATTCAATTTCCAATTCAAATGAGGCTGCGCCTCTCTCTTTAGCTTTAAATGCATACGCTCGGCGTGGCTGGCTGGCTGGCTGGCTGATGTGGAGAGATGCTCCTGCATCAAACTCCTCAGCTACAAAATCATGAGCTCATGCTCATGCGCTTCCCCTCTAAGCTGTTGGAAATCCTCCTGGATCCCAGACAAATATCTGGAGCTTCCCATCTGTTCCATTCTGCTACTGCTGCTGCTTCTGCTGTGCTGCTGCTGCTGCTTCTCTTCTGCTCAACTGCTCCTCGCTGGCAGTCTCTGCTGACATCAACATCAGCTCCATGATCTCCTCGATCAATGCATCTAGCTACTTCCATGGCTGGTCCTGTTTTTGCAGTCTCCTGAGCTGCAAAAATTTTCTGTAGTTGGGTAGATCATCATGATCTTCCATACCTCCTTCATCAGTTTCCAACTTCATCTGCTGGATGTGCATGCCCTACACTCTCACCCTTTCTTCCAGGTCTTCTATCTGCTGGCACAAATAAACAAAACATGTGATGTCTGCCTCTTCCTCTTCTACTCCTGCTGCAAACTCCCACGTTGCAGTCTCTTCAGCTTCATCGCTGAATACGTTGAGCCATTCCTCAGAATGCTCACTCTCTTCTTCCTCTTCTGCTTCTTCTTCTACTATCAGCTCCAATGCTACAGCTCTCTCAGCTCGCTGGCTGAAATTATTGAGTTGTTCCTCAGAACACTCATTCTCTTCTTCTACTTATGCTTGGGCAAGTTCAAACACCTGCTCCAATTCCTCCTTGACAGTCTCATCCGACTGTTCTTCTACTGTCGTTACACCTGCAATATAAATTTCTGCCTCCTCCTGGGTAAATGGTAGGAATATTCCAATTCCTCCAATCATCATAATATTATCTTGATCTTCCTCCTTGGTCAGCTACACCTGCTGATCCAAACTTATCTCTGAACTCACCTGCTCTTTCAGCTTCCCTGGATGATTCCAACTCACTTCTGAGTTTATGAGACCCACAGATAGTCTCATCTGCTCATCCCTGCCCACCTGGCAATATGGAATGCTTCCGCTACCTTCCTGGCAGACTATGAGATCAACTGATCCAATCTTCATCATCACTCCTTGCTGAATCGAACTCACCTCCAAGTCCATGAGACTTTTAGCTAGTCCCGCATTCTCATCTCTGCCCACCTGGCAATATGAGATGCTTCCACTGCCCTCCTGGCAGTCTTTGAGATCCCTCAGCGATCTCTTATCATTGCCCTCCTCGCAAATTGAAATTCCTTGACTGTCTTCCTAACAGTCCGTGAGATCCCGCAGTGATCTCAACCCATTGCCCACCTGGCAAACTAGAATTTCTTCATTGCCCACCTGGCAGTGTTTGAGATCTTCAGCCGATCCCAATTCATTTTATTCACTGAGAAATTTTCCAGTCTCGGGTTCACATTCATAAATCACCTTTTCCCCTGTGGCCTTGAGGTTTTCAGCAAGCCTCAACCACTTTCTCAACAACCTACGCTATCCTCTGACCATCAACTCCTTGACTGGCCACTTTGCTTTTGCCTTCTCCATGGGAAATTCACGCATCCTTCTCCTCCTCCTATCCTGCCGCATCCGCAGTTCGAGCTTCTCTATGTCTGCTTTTAATTCATAGAGCTCTCTATCCTGGATGTGCATGCCCTGCACTCTCACCCTTTCTTCTAGGTCTTCTATCTGCTGGCACAAATCAACAAAACATGTGATGTCTGCCTCTTCCTCTTCTACTCCTGCTGCAAACTCCCACGTTGCAGTCTCTTCAGCTTCATCGCTGAATACGTTGAGTCATTCCTCAGAATGCTCACTCTCTTCTTCCTCTTCTGCTTCTTCTTCTACTATCAGCTCCAATGCTACAGCTCTCTCAGCTCGCTGGCTGAAATTATTGAGTTGTTCCTCAGAACGCTCATTCTCTTCTTCTACTTATGCTTGGGCAAGTTCAAACACCTGCTCCAATTCCTCCTTGACAGTCTCAGCCGACTGTTCTTCTACTGTCGTTGCACCTGCAATACAAATTTCTGCCTCCTCCTGGGTAAATGGTAGGAATATTCCAATTCCTCCAATCATCAGAATATTATCCTGATCTTCCTCCTTGGTCAGCTACATCTGCTGATCCAAACTTATCTCTGAACTCGCCTGCTCTTTCAGCTTCCCTAGCTGATTCCAACTCACTTCTGAGTTTATGAGACCCACAGATAGTCTCATCTGCTCATCCCTGCCCACCTGGAAATATGGGATGCTTCCGCTACCTTCCTGGCAGACTATGAGATCAACTGATCCGATCTTCATCATCACTCCTTGCTGAATCGAACTCACCTCCGAGTCCATGAGACTTTTAGCTAGTCCCGCATTCTCATCTCTGCCCACCTAGCAATATGAGATGCTTCCACTGCCCTCCTGGAAGTCTTTGAGATCCCTCAACGATCTCTTATCATTGCCCTCCTCGCAAATTGAAATTCCTTGACTATCTTCCTAACAGTCCGTGAGATCCCGCAGTGATCTCAACCCATTGCCCACCTGGCAAACTAGAATTTCTTCACTGCCCACCTGGCAGTGTTTGAGATCTTCAGCCGATCCCAATTCATTTTCTTCACCGAGAAATTTTCCAGTCTCAGGTTCACAGTCATAAATCACCTTTTCCCCTGTGGCCTTGAGGTTTTCAGCAAGCCTCAACCACTTTCTCAACAACCTACGCTATCCTCTGACCATCAACTCCTTGACTGGCCACTTTGCTTTTGCCTTCTCCATGGGAAATTCACGCATCCCTCTCCTCCTCCTATCCTGCCGCATCCSCAGTTCAAGCTTCTCTATGTCTGCTTTTAATTCATAGAGCTCTCTATCCCTTTCTTTATCCATTTCCGCAAGCTTTTATGCCTTGCTTTTCTTCCTCCCAGCATGCCTATGGTCTCCAGTAACCATGGTGCTATCTCTGTTTTCTCTCCTAGAAAACCTGCTGTCACTCTGCATCCCTGAGTGTTCTAGCTTCATCCTCCTACAGTCCCTCTGAATGTCTATGGACTGCTACCTACCTGCAAACAAGTCCTTACAGAGTCCTCAGCAACTCTATCTTCCTCCTGCTTTCCTCTTGCTTCACCTGAAATATACAGATGAAGCTCCTGCTCTGATACCACTTGACGCAGTAAGGTCTACTTCCGACCTCCTGCTCTCAGGATCGTTCAATTTCTTCTCATGAGCCGGATTAGCTCTTTCGATCCCCTTGGGAATCACTGTGAAAATCTGGCCCAGTCCACAGGACCTTTCTTTCCTCCACAGGGCCTTCTGCACTTTACCGTGGTTGTCCCCGACTCAGATTCGGGGTTCGGGGTTTCGTGCTTCCTGCTGTTGAGAGTCTCTGTACTCTCGAATCCCTGATCTAACGATGAGATCTCTACCCAACCTTAGCCCTCCTGGCTATGCCTTGGTCCATGTGACCACTTCTCACAAGACCCTAGCCTTATGTCTTTTTGTCGGGGTTTCAGACCTTCCAATGTCCAAATACGATCACCCTCTGGATCTGCGATCCTCCGATTCTCGACATGCTTTTACTTCATCTAGCCCTCCTAGCTCAGCCCCTGGTCCACATGACCATCACCCCGTGACCACAACCTTACCCATCGTCAGGGTTTCAGGTTTTCTAATGCCCAAATGCATATACCCGCGGGATTCCCGACTCCTCGAATCCCGACTGGCTGACAGCTGGCCCACTCAATGGTGCTCTCCCCCTTCTTTAATCTGCTGACAACTGGCTCCCACTCATCGGGGTTTCATGGTTTGCAATTCCAAAGTGCATAAATAGTTTGTCACCGGGATCCCCGATATCCCGATGATCCAACCCCCGATGGATGACCTCTTTGTCGAGACTTTTCCCGATGGCATCGATTTCTGCCATGCGTCCCTTCTGATGGATGGTCCGAATTTCTCCGAGGTTTCAAGACTTGTGATGTCTTGACTCTCTTGTCCTCAAGAACTCCGATTTCTTGATGACCCAATATCCCGACTCTATGCGGATTTCTAACACCTGTCTCCCCAACGGACGGCTCAGTTTATTCCGGGTAATTCCCCATGGAAATTCCCGATCTCATGTTCATGGGAATGCCGATATCCCTATGTGCCAAAGTACCGACAGGCACTCGATATTCACCATGTGTCTCCACCAACGGATGGTCTACATCACTCTGGTGTTTCGAGACCTGAAGTGTCTCGATTTTCTTTCCCTCGAGAATCCTAATTTCCCGATGGCTAAAGTCCCAATGGTAAACCTCGTGCAGCTCCTGTCTGATCCGATGGCTAACGGGTACCTGCTCCAGATCTGACGACTCACATCCTTTCTCCTGCACGCCTATTCCAGAGGTTAAACTCTACGTGCCTTCTCCCGATCCAATGGCTGACGGGTATCTATGAGAACATCCAACGGTCCTCAAACCTCCTAGGCTTGCTCCTTGGAAACCCAGTCGTAACCTCCTCACTTCTCACCGAATCTGACGGCTGACAGGATTTTTCCCCTAGATCTGACGGTGCAGATTGTTTCTTCTCATGCACTTCTCCTGTGCGCCTTCTTGGACGTGAAAAACCAACGGTCCAGATCTCTTTCCCCATCCGATTCGATGGCTGTCACTGCTCCTCCTGAGCTTCTGCACTTTCTTCCCAATATTGGGAGAATTTTCAATTCCTCAAAGGCCTCAACCTTTGCTTATTTTCTCCTCTGTGAACTCCTCTGCTTGAGTTCCCGCCACGCTCGTTCTCCTCGACACTGTCCCTCCTGAGCTTTGGGAACTTTGAAATCTCCAAAGAGTTCTTCAGCCACTGCACTCCTTGCAGTCCGACTCTGTGCGTGAAAGGCACTGTCCCTCCTGAGCTTCTCAACCAATCAGACCCCTAAGGGATTTTATCTTTCTTCTCCCACAGATGGAGAATATGGATGCCCCCTAGCTATCCTTCTGCCTCAAGCAACTTCTTCCTGAGCCCTTTGTGTATTCAGTAACCTGACGAAGATCCCTGAGTGGATTCTTCCTCTAAGTTCCAGAACTCAAAGAGTTCACTTCTTCTTGTGCCTATCTGCACACAGTCTCGATGCCCACTTGACAGAGCTTCCCTTTCACAGAACGTTTTGTAGTTCTGTCTTCTATCGTGCACTCCTTGCACCTGCTCAATGCCCACCTGACAGAGCTTCTCAGAATCCTCAGTGGATTCTCACTTCTGTCTAAACTCACAACATAGTTCCTCCCTCATCACCACTGTGCATATGCTCAATGCCCACTTGGCAGAGATTTACAGAATTCACAGCCGAATTCTGTCTGCAACTATGTCTCTCATACACAACCTTGCCTCCAAGGTATTCAACAACCTTGAGGTCTTCTCCTGAGTTGTTGACTCCAGTTCCTGTACCGCAACACATCTTTGTCTAACTCCGTAGAGTTCATAAATGCATCCTCTGTGCACGGCCCTCAAAACCCGCAGCGTTCTATCACACCCTCCTGGTGTGAATCCTCAAAGACCTTCACCTGAAATCACACAAACTCCCTGCAAATTCCTAACATACATACATTCACAGCATATAAAAGAACACACACAGACATCCACATAACACAGAATGACATGCAGAAAAAACTGCTTTTGATTATATTAAATGGAAAATGCATGTAATTACAAGGTGTTCTCGAGCTCTCTCTGGCTCTTCTCTTCTCTACCTTGACTAACTCAAAATGAGATCTGAAAATCTCTTTTTACTTGAGAGAGATCTTCGAGCGCTTCCCTCCAGGCTCACCTACTCTAATAAATTTACAATAAATGGTTGTCTAGTCCAGCATCTGGATCTAGATCTCAACCGATCTAGCATTAAATCGGATCTACCTAACACCTGCTCAAAGGCACGGCTTCTATGGCTCACCAACCTAAACACATTAAATTACATTCAATTTCCAATTCAAATGAGGTTGTGCCTCTCTCTTTAGCTTTGAATGCATAGGCTCGGCGTGGCTGGCTGGCTGATGTGGAGAGATGCTCCCACATTAGTGCACTTAGGGATTGAGTGTGGAGGAGGTTAAGGGTTGGGTATAGGCTATTCCTAGGATTAGATGGAGCTAGGGGGGTCTAGGTCATGGTCTTGGTCAAGCTTTAGATCATGTTCTAGGTCATGGTATAGGTCTAAGTCATGGTCTAAGTCTAGATCTAGCTCTATGTCGTAGTATAGGTTATGGTATAGCTCTATATCTAGGTATATGTCATGGTCATGATATAGTTATAGGTCATGGTCTAGTTCTTTCCATGTCTAGGTATTGCTATGTCTAGGTCTAGGTCTTGAAATGTCTAGGTCAAGGACATTTCTTTCCTTGCAATGTAGGGAGGGGGGGTGGAGAGAGAGGAAGAAAGAGTGTGTGAGAGGGGGAGAGGAGAAGACAAATAAAGTGTATGAGAGTGAGGGAAAATGATGCTGAGGAGAGAGGTAGGGAGAGAGAGAGAAATGAAGGGGGGAGAGTTAGGGAAGTGGGGTTATATAGAATAAAATAAATCAAGGTGGGGAGAGAGAGGGAGGGGGATACAGGGAGCGAGAGAGAGAGGGTTATATGTAAGAGGAAAAGAGAGAAGGGGGTAGATATGGATTGTTTGAGAGTGTGAGAGGGTGGGAGAGGAAGACCAAGAGGGCGGGTAGAGAGAGAGAGATGGTAGATGTAGGAGAGAAAGAGAGAGAGAAGAGATAGTGGGAGGTAGGGCAGAGAGGGATGGAGGAAGGGGGCAGGGAGAGTGTGTGTGAGAATACATATAGATAAGTGTTATGTCATACATAATTTATGGCATGTCAAGCACTGATTGAAAAAGAAGGATAAATATTCCATATAAAGAATATCAAATCCACTAAAATATTAGGATTATATAAAATAAAAAAATAGAATCAATGTACCATAATAATCATTAAACCATGTGAAATCGTTATTAAATCATAGGTGAATGGACATATCCATAAAATATCATTATTAAATAAGAGGTATAGGCATACTCCACTTAGTTATTGGGTGTGGAGGGGGTTAAGGGTAGAGCATAGGTTATTCCTAGGATTAGATGGAGCTATGGGGGGTCTAGGTCATGGTCTAGTTCATGGTCTAGGTAATGGTCATTTTCATATAAGTACTCCAGTGGAAGAAGAATAAAAAATTAACACTCACCTTAAAGATGAGCCTACATTTCTATGTTTCACATATCCTTTATTCATTGTGAGCCATGCCTCAACTTTATATGGACAGATAGAGAGGGAGGTAGAACTAGGGGCAAAGAGAAGGGGGCAGGGAGGGAGAGAGAAAGAGGGGTAGAGAGAGAGTAAGAGTGAGTCTAACAATGAGGATAGAGAGAAAGAGGTGGTAGATGTAGGAGAGAAAGAGAGGAGAGATAGTGGGAGAGAGGGGGAGAGAGAGAGAGAGGAAGGAGAGTGTTATTGGATTAATCAGTAAATGTGGAAATAAGCAGATCTCCCTAGATCCCACAAAACATAACAGAATATAAGACTTTCCCTAAGTTCTAACTATTGAGTTTACTAGTTAGCAATATATGGACAACATACCTTTTAAATGTCGTTTCCTCTTTCCATTGCCATCCTAGATCTATTTCAATGTTCCAATGAAATTGGACCTGCAAGGGAACACAAGAAAACCAAAGTGAAAGCAATACAATATACTCAACAAGAACTTATGTATGTAATCAAGGAATCATACAATAAAACAAGACTAATTTTATGGGAATTAAACATATTGTTGTATCATATTAAAATGAAAGTGGAGATTACAACCAAAGCCTTGATTTCACAAGGTCCCATTTCAATGGCCCTTTTCTCCAACACACACATTTTCTCCAAAGCCTTTGAATGAAGAAGATCCACCATGTAACTTGAACCAAAGCAAAGCTCTCAAGAGGAAGCAGAACTCTCCATACAAATATTAGCCTATTCAACCTTAGCCCTTTCCATAAGAGATCCCTCTTTATATAGTGTGAAAGAGAGATGGATGAGGAGATTAGGATGATCCCACCATATCAGAGAATCTAGTAAGATCCAAATCGTTCAGAGGCCACCTCATCTTCTAGAAGATCCCCTTCTAGAACTTTCATGAAGTTTGAATTTTCCTTAGCTTTTGGCATCATTGCACCCTAGGTATAGTGCAGCCTGCAGATACGTCGTCGTCCAGCTCTAGAGAAGGGAGCGACGATCAAGCAACTTCGCACCCCATGCATTTTGCAAGGTGTGACGACCTTCCTTAATAGGTTTTTTGAGAAGAGAAAGCCAATCACTTTCTATGGAGAAAGACTCTTTTTATCTTTTCATGGGAACATGAACACATGTTATCAGTGGATCACTGGGGTGACCAAAATAATGTGTAACAGAATGCCCCCTAAAGTATGAAGCTGGAACTCGTGACAACTGAAATACTTTGTAGAATGTGTGTGTCGGAAACAAGGAGTGCACCGATCAGGAACCTACAAATAATCAAGCATCAGCATAATAATATATCATCGTCTAAGGTAGGCATTCGCATACTTAGATTACAAAAATGTCAAGTGATTCATGGCCACTAAATATACACCATGGATCCATGTCATTATGAATTGACATAGCCACCAGGAATACACTGTGGATCTCTGCTCTAAAAAGACTCAAATTATGACATAGCCACAAGACATACAAAGTGGATCTATGTGTCAATACAAATCATGAATAATCCATCGCAACCTGGATCAAAATGATAGGATCTAGGGTCTTCATTTCCATCATCTTTAAGTATGAATCTATCCATATGGTTACAGGTGCTGAAGCCGAACATGGTAGAAACCACTTGATTACTGTTCATTAATGAAAACCATTAACAAGTGAAAGGGAAATCACCATTAATGTCAATGAATCTCAAGGTACCCCAATACAATCCAACGAATGTAAATAAATGAGTTGAAGGCGAACACTCAATTGAATATTCCAATCAGGGGCTAATGATGTGAACCCACTATTGAAAGTGAAGAAACCTGCCATTGAGGCATGCAGGCTCTAAGGTACTGAATTATTTCTAAGTCTTATTTCACGGATAATGAGTTGAAGTCGACAGGAAAAGACTCATCATAAGAGGGCCTTGATGTATCCCCCATCAATGACACGAAATATGTAACATATTTGAGGTAGATCAGAGAATGAAGTGATTTGAAACTGACACAAGGAAGACCGACATCATAGAAAAATTATAATTACAGATGGTTGACTCGATAGAAGGCTTGTTTAGGTTGGACTTCTCTTGAACATATGAACGACACGACAATAGTCTTGGAAACATTGACTCAAGGAGGACCCAACATATGGACATGAAGATGGTCAAACGAGAGACAAATGGATTTTCCAACCCAGATATAATGATGAAAGGGGTGTCATGCTCAAGAGAGACTATTACTGCCACTAACACAAAATACAGAGACACATTTCTTTCCCAATTTTCCTCCACCATTTATGGTGAGTACCTCTTTATTTTTACGCAAGATTGATGAGGATAACATATGCTTGTTGATGTAATCTCATCCTCCGGATGAGTCCTTCAGAGTATGTTTAACAAACCCTAAGAAGGAGTGGTTTGATCCCATATGGGTCTTTCGATGTTTGTTTAACAAGTCCAAAGAGAGAAAAATCAGGGTTTTTTCAATTTTAGAGAGTCTAAAAAACACTTAAAGAGAACTCCATCAGTTCCTTTTTCATAAATTAATTTGACGAGACCGAAAAAGTCATAACCTATCGCTCATCAGATGTTTTTTTTATATAATTTTATGAGTGTGAAAAGAACAAGGTCGCTCGACAATATTTTCATTTTTTAAGGAGGATGAAAAGAGATTAAAGGATACTCCATAGGATTTGTTTTTCGTGTCACCATAATGAGTTCGAAAAAATGACAAAAGACTACTTGATTACATTCTCATGGTTTTACGAGCATGGGAAAGAATCAAGACTCTGCTCGTAGTTTTTCTTGAAAAACCCTAAAAGGATTTGTACATGCAACAAATATGTAAAAGCAAACCAAAAAAGTGGAGCTTTGTTCCAACGTTTCACCTCTGGACTTTTTATCTGCAAAAATCAACCACTTGTAAAGTTGTTAGAACTTTAGGGTTTGGATGAAGCACAAAAAATAATATAATATACAAATTAAAAGTAATAAGAATCAATAAAATGGGTAAAAAACCACATTTCACTATTTCATTTGTAACTTCACCCAAACATTGCTCCAAACCCCCTTTTTACCTCTATTTTCAACTTGCAGATTGCGGAGTGCACATCTGATCATTTCACGAATTGTCTCTGTAGAAAAGGTAATCTTCATCTCCTCCATCTTTTCATGGATTAAAATTTGATTTTCATTGGTTAAAAATATGCTTTTGGGTTGATTTTTTGGGGTTACCCATGCGTGGAGGTCGTCGCAGGTGCCCTATATCGAGACCTGTGACGATTTAAGATTGTCGTAGTCAACCCTAAAGCTAGGGTGAAACGACTCCACACTATGAAAATGAACAGGCCTGCGACGTCCGCAGCCCAAAAGTTTTAAAAGATGAAACCAATAAGAAAACCCCTCCAAGAAAGAAAATTATGATTCTAATTTCTTTTTATGGTTCCTTGGCAGGTATTCCACGGTCAAGATGTTGGAATAGCGCGAGAGAGAGGATGAAGAAGAAGACTACTTCGTCGAGAATGACTCAACAACAGTTATGGCCCTCTGACAGTGTGGGTTGTTGAAATTCTTGAAGATCCAGGGTACGAGGGCCCAGCTGAGACTCCTTCAGTACTTAGTTCACATGTGGGATGTGAACGAGCAAGCATTTCATGTGGGTGCCTACACACTCACTATAGATATTGAGGATATATATTTCCTAATAGGATTGTCGCGTTGTGGATCACGAGTGACACTCATAGGTAGTAGGGGTGGCGGTGAGCCTATGAACCACTACATCATTAAACATTGTGTGTTGGGTACCCAGAAACATAGTGGAAAGGTCCCTATTAGGGATGTCCGAGACTTTCCTCTCTGGACTATCCTCTATACTATCACACGCATGGCAGGGAGTGAAACTCCCCACATGGATCTATAGAGATACTTTTATTATGCATTGGAGTGTATGGAGCCTCAAGTCTTCAACTGGTGTGAAGGGGTTCTTAAAAGTATGAAAAAACAATTTACCAAGTGTAGAATTTGTGGGTTGAAACAATTCAGATACGAGTCGATTTTGGTATCCTTCTTCATAGAGAGAGTCCCAATTTTACGCTTGCAGGTAGAGTGGGGTATACCTTCTCCAAAGGATCCGAGAATGAAGAGGTGGGTAGACCTCATGGCCCGACATGCAACTAGTCCCATCGTTAAGTATGACAATGTCTTCTTCGACTGGTTGAGAACTCAAATGCTCATCGTCGATGACTATGCATATGTTGAGCTAGACTTCTGTGTATATATAGACTTATCTCTTTTCGAAGGTTCCCAATGGGGGGACATAGGTAAGAAGGAAATTTTGTTTATATGATGTTTTTCTTATTTTTAAAGATATAAAATTTTGTTTATGTTCTTTATGTTGTTTATCTGATGAATAATCAAGTGCTCTTCGATGATGCAGATGTGGTACTTTATCGTCCTTCAGGTTCATCCCCTATCGATAGGAGAGGGGAGAGAGGTGTCTTAGCAGGAGTAGTTGTTGCTAACTTCGAGACCATAGAACAAAATATGGATGGACACACAATGAATATCCCAAATGCCTTTATAGATGATATTCTAAGGCATTACCAACGCCACACAGTGGGCGTGCCTAATTCCATACTGCTCTATAGAGTAGCACGGGAAATCGTGTGTTATAGCGAGCAGCATCCTTGATGCTCTATTGTATATGAACCCATGTGCTTCACTTTTTTTATATTTTGGTCTTCAGACAAAAACATTTTTTTGTAAACTTTTATCGTTCTTAAAATGAGGCTCCTACCGGCTTACTTGTTTTATGTACATAGTGTGATTGAATTTTATAAATGTCTCAAATGTCTGTCTAACACATAATTATCCAAATAATATATTAATGTATTTAGACATCTGGGAATGTATTGATATTCAATGTAATTAAAATGACGTTCCAAGAGGTGAATTCGTAAATATACCCTTAACAAAGTAGGACTTTGGATAGAATAAATGTTACTCAACTGTAAGAATATTAACTGTGAATCGAGTTGTACAACAAGATGATGGATTCTAAGTGAAACAACGTTGGTCAATAATTTTATGACTGCATTGTATTTCGCGATATTGTTAGTTGCACGACCAAGGCAAACACCATGTAGACTGATCAATTCATCTGTAGGTGCATAGATTTCCCAAGCAACAGATGTTTAGTTTTGAGTACTGCGACTAGCACCATAAGCGAAGCCAAGGTAGGGTAGTGAAGACACTGACATCTGGAAAACAAACACAATTCAAGGTAAGCAGTTGAAAGGTGGAACCAAACACCAAAAAAGAATACAAGAGTATGATACATTAAAAATACACATCACTCATGCAAAAGTGATTTAAGCATAGTACTTATTCAAGTAAAGCCCATTTCTGGGTTCACTCAAAGGAACTCCATCATAATCTACCATCTCATAATATTCCTTCTCCAACACTCGTTTCACAAAATAAGGACCCCACCACATGGGCTCGAATTTACTGGCCCTTGGAAAATCATGATCTTTCTCGTAAAGAAGAACTAGATCACCTTCAGAAAAAATACGTGGCTTTACATGCTTGTCATATTGGGCTTTAACATGTTTTTTCTGAGTTTCAATAACTAAGGCAGAATCACGACGGGTTTCGTCTAATCAAATACAGAATACGTTCCTCTTCAGCAGAGGTGTTAGGGAGAAGTTCGACGGCTAGTTTCAAAGATGGTATCTCACATTCAATCGAGAAAATTGCTTCTATACCATATACTAACTGGAAAGGTGTGAATCTCATGGAAGACTCGACGGATTTTTGATAGGCCCATAATGTTGAGAACCACATCGTGTGCCAATTTGACTTATTAATTCCTACCATCTGTCGAAACATAGTAGTGAGAACTTTGTTAATTGTTTCAACCTGGCCATTGGCCTGTGGATAATAGGGGGTTGAGTTTTCATGGAGAAGACCCAAATTTTCAGTAAGTTTAGACATCATAAAGTTACGAAAATTACTATCGTGATTAGTAATGATGGCTTGACGGACACCAAATCGAGTAATGATGTGATTGGATATGAACAACGCTGGAGTTTTGTTGGTGTTATAAAATGTAGGCATCGCCTCGACCCATTTAGTGAAATAATCCACAGCTACAATAATGTATCCATGCCCCCTGATTGAGTGAGGGTTACATGTCATGAAGTCAATGCCCCATTTGGTAAATGGACCAGCAGAAACTACAAGGTGAAGAGGAGCAGGGTGAGATCGGATCTTATTGTTATAAGTTTGACAAGCATGGCATTTCTGGACAACAGTAATGCAATCCTTAAGCAATGAAGGCCAAAAATAGCCATCTCGTAAGATCTTTTGGGTAGTGGAATACCCATACATATGACCACCACATGCTCTGGAGTGACATTCATTCAAAGCTTTCTCAGCTTCATCGTAGGTGAGACATCGTCGAAATATGGAATCAATACCACAACGATAAAGGGTATCACCAAGGATGATGTATTGATGGGCTTGATATCGTATATGACGACGATCTGTACTAGAGAGATCAGGCCAAAAAGTTTGAGTCTAGATATAAATGATAATATCTCTATACCATATGTCATCAAAACTGATAAGAAAGAGGGATTTGTTAGGTAAGGAATCTTCTACCACATTTTTTGTTGCAGTAGAGGGAAGGTCACATATCAATTGGAAAAAAAACAAAGACTTCTTTGACTTGGTGCATTCAAACTCCAAGTCAAATTCCTAGAGAATAACTACCCATTTGGAGTACTTCGTCCCCAGCAATTGTCGGGTAAGGATATGTTGCATGGGGTTGCAGTCGGAAATGAATGTGGTTCTATGTAATAATATGTAGTGACAAAAATGTTGAACATCTTGAACAGGTGCCAAGGCCATCTTCTCCACATGTAGGTATTTGGTTTCGGTAGTCATGAGACTCCGACTCAAATAGTATATCACGTGTTCATCATGCGACATCCTCTTGGACTAATACCATAGCGATGGTAGAGTCTGAAGCAGCTAAATAAAGGAAATAATCACGGCTATAGTCAAGGGGAAAAAATAGTGGTGTACATTTTAAAGAGAGTTTCAAAGCCTAAAAGGATTTGTTTTTTGTATCGTCCCTACAAATTCGTAACCTTTCTTGAGAATACAAGTAAATTCTTTCATTAATTCAGCGTAATTGGGAATAAATCAACACAAAAAGTTTGCCTTCCTTTGCAAACTTTGGGGCTAGCATAGTGTGGAAGGAGGAGGTAGATTGAGAATAGCCTCAACCTTCAAGGGGTCTACCTGAATCCCATGTATAAACACGATAAAATCGATAAGTCGACCGGATTTCACACTAAAAACACATTTGTGTGGATTCAAACATATGTGATAATAATGACAGCGTAGGAAAATGGCTCATAAATGTGTCGAGTGATCTTGACGATGCATAGAATGTGCCGGTAGATTGTCGAGATAGGGTTGTACAATGTGCTTAATGCCATGAAAAGTGTAAGACATGGAATGATGAAAGGTCGCACCAACATTCTTAAGACCAAATGGTAATTTTCTATAGGCAAAGGTTCCCCAAGGGCAAAAAAAAGTAGTCTTGTGTTGATCCACTGGTAAAATATTAATTTGATTAACCTGAGAAACCATCCATCAAGGAGAATATTTCACTCCTGGCAAAGTTGTCAATGATATGGTCGACGAAAGGGGTTGGATAATTTTCTTTAGGAAAAGATTTATTTATATCCCTATAATCTACACAAACGTGGATCGTAACTTGTTTCTTATTTACCGGAACAAGATTGGATACCCAATCAGTCAAAGCCACAGGATAGACAAAACTAGCTTTAAGAAGTTTTTCAACTTCAATCTTGATAGCAACAGATTTACGTGGATGTACTGGGCTAAGTCTTTGTCGAACAGGTTTAGCTTTCGGATATGTCTTAATCTCATGTACAACAATATCATGATCAACACCTGGCATTTCTAGGAAAAAACATCACGAAATTCTTGAAAAATGGATTTATAAGTGCAAACCTCATTAGTAGAACATGAGGCATCGATATGAACATTTTCCATGACTCCGGTTTTAATTGATATGTCAAGAGGAATGGTAGGTGAAATATTTCTCAAGTTCCCTCTGTACAAAACATCATGTGTTGACTCATGAACATAAGGAATAACAACAACATTTGACGAAGTCGAAATCCATTGGCAACTCTCTATGGTATCACGTTCTAGGAAGAGAATGGAACGATGATGCCATCATCCCATGGAGTATATTCCATAGACATGACTGACATGATCATCTCATCAGTAAGAAAGATCATGTGAAATAAATCAGGAGATGTATCACAAAGAGAAGGAGAAGAGGGGGTTGCCGATTGAATAGCTTGATAAGTTGATTCAACTAGACTTAAATGCATTCGGTCACCGTAATGAAGATAATCATCAGATCTAGGTACTATCCATGGTTCAGATGAATCCGGGGTTTCACGAACAATGATTGATATCATGTTAATCGAGGCAACAAAAGGAGGGGGAATATCGGGTGGTGGGATTGGAAATATACCCATCAAAGTTGAATCTTTCAAAAGACTCACACTGACATTCTCATAACTGGGAGGTGTCTTCAAGATAAAAGGAACATTTCTAGTACGGGAATCGGAATTAAAGAAGGCCAGTTGGTCGACAGTAACAACCTTTCCTTGGTGCGGGAAACGTAACACTCAAAAAAGGGTAGACACAACTGCACGCATGGAATCAATCCAGCTATGACCAAGTAGAAGGTTATAATCAAGAGGTGCATCAAATACCTCAACCTCGACATTGACTGATTTACCTTCTAACGTAATAGACAATGAAGGAAGAACATAGTAAGGTTTAAAACATGTACCATTGAAGGCCTTAAGAGTATTGTGTGACTTGGTAAGGGTAGGAGAGACAATAGCTTTCCAACAAGTAACGGAAATAACGCAAGTCGAGGCTCCTTCATCAATAACGGTCTGACATATATTATTGTTTTCAACAACAACTTGGACCTGAAACGCTAATTGAGGAGGAAGCCTTGGAACGTGATATTCCAAGTCAAAGATTATTAAATTAGTATTGATAGGATCAATTCCACCAATACCATTTAACAGCTCCTTTTGTTGAGTAGGACAACTTTGAAGGACTTTGAGATCTGACATCGTAGAGGGTTCTTGCGCAAGGTCTTCTAGAATACTGTAGTTTTGGGCAGCTCATGCGTGAGGATTAAATGAAGATTTTCGAACAATTCCCTTGGAAGGAGGGAGAAGCACTGTATCAAGACTAGGTCATTTGATATGAAGAGGATCATTTGGAGGTGAAGTTGGGGAAGGAGGTTGAACCAACGAAGGTGGTAAATCATCAACCTTCTCTTTCGATGGAGAGTAATCTTTGGCTCAAGTTGTGATTGCAACTTCGTTCTTCATGGAGTCACCATTACACATAAGAACATAAGATGAGGTAGAAGGAGAAGGTTAGTCATGAATGACCAATTGGGCCTGCTACTGAGAAGGGAAAGGTTGTGACAAAACGGTAGGTGTAGGAGGCTTCCCGGTCCCTTGGAGGATTTTAGTAACCTCAGTGCGTCATGGACAATCTTTCATGTAATGATCGTCACCACGAATAAGGTAAGGGTAACAAGGCTTGCGTTTGTATTTCTCATCAACGGGTTGCATTTTGGCTTTGTTAGATTGTTGATTGTTATTTTTTCCCTCCTTATTCTTACCCTTCACTTTCTTTTTATTTTGATTTTTACCGGTAGGTGTAGATTGAACCGAATTGACTTCAGAAGTTTTATCGGAAGGAGTAGGAGTAGGAGTATTTTGTACACTAGAAGTGGTAGACTTGGGATTTGTGTGACTGGCATGCATGGACTGAGTCTCAACATGAAAAGTGCCAATCACACCATCAGCAGCATGAGAAACTACTAGAGGTTTTGGGGTAGGATTCGTGGAAGGACAAGGAGCATCAGGGATCAAGTCGTAAAGTGTGCCCGTTTGCGAATAAACTAGATCTAGATACTGAGCACGACTAATGGATTTCCCTTGAGTGATGACACCTCCCATGGCCACATCACGAGCTATGGGCCTAATGAGTGATTTGGTAAACCACTCAGCCAATAGTTGATCAGGAAGGGGAACTTTGATTAAGTGCCTTCTCCTCCTCCACTCATGGATGTGATCAGAAATATGAGTGGAAGAAGATTGTTTAAAAGAACTCAAAATTTTGGTTCATGTCTCATATCGAATTTGCAACGGGTAATGTGCTAAGAATTCCATGGATAAGGTATTGAATTCATTGAAGAATCCTCACGGTAACTCAATGTACCATTTTGTTGTTGAACGCGTGAGAGTTCATTGGAAAAGTCGTAATCTTATGGAGTCATCCATCAATGAGTTGGACGAGCAACAAATATGGAAAGTCATAACGTGATTGTTTGATTTTTCTCCTGATCGACCGTCAAACTTAGGAATGTTAGATGGTAACTTGGATGGTATGACGGGCCACTAAGGAGAATGCAAAAAAGGATCATTCAAGATCCTAGACAAATCCGGTAAATCCAAAGTGGCTAGAAAAGGCAACTATCTTTTCACTTGAGAAAACTGGTAGTTTTGAGGAGGAAGCCCCATCGGTATACCAGTAGTACCATAAGCGTTCTGTAAATAGTTATATAGTCCTCACAGATTCGGTTGTGGAGGGTTTTGATTAAGATTAGGTATGTTCCCTTGGAAAGGAACATTAGATTGAAAATTTTGTCCCCGGGTAGGATTCATAGAACCTGGATACGGTTGACCAAGATTAGGGCGCACAAAAGAATTAAATTGAGGATGGTGCCCCCAGACAGTTGTTGATTCCCTTGGAAAGGAATATTCCAAGGTTGTAATTGTAACACAAGTATATTTTTTCCATAAACTAGGTTATGGACTCCAACTTGAGTTTGCCCCCCAAGTTGAGGTTGTCCCCCAAATTGAGGTTTCCCCCCAACTTGACATTGACCTCC
>JASDQU010101758.1:258571-274152 GCA_032191745.1 Picea mariana | reverse complement strand
GGCTAGAAAAGGCAACTATCTTTTCACTTGAGAAAACTGGTAGTTTTGAGGAGGAAGCCCCATCGGTATACCAGTAGTACCATAAGCGTTCTGTAAATAGTTATATAGTCCTCACAGATTCGGTTGTGGAGGGTTTTGATTAAGATTAGGTATGTTCCCTTGGAAAGGAACATTAGATTGAAAATTTTGTCCCCGGGTAGGATTCATAGAACCTGGATACGGTTGACCAAGATTAGGGCGCACAAAAGAATTAAATTGAGGATGGTGCCCCCAGACAGTTGTTGATTCCCTTGGAAAGGAATATTCCAAGGTTGTAATTGTAACACAAGTATATTTTTTCCATAAACTAGGTTATGGACTCCAACTTGAGTTTGCCCCCCAAGTTGAGGTTGTCCCCCAAATTGAGGTTTCCCCCCAACTTGACATTGACCTCCAACAACAATCTGAAAATAGAAGAGACAGAATGAATTATGCCTCCAACTAGATTGGATCCACTAGGTCCAGGATGATTAGATCCTCCAAACAAAGGTGGAGGAGGAACGTAAGGCCTCTCGGAGAGAACCTGAGCAGGTGTAGGAACAAACTGACTAGCAACATTATACCTAGGAGGAACAAAAATTACAGACCCTCTGGATGGATTCTGGGTAGGGATAGCAATGGAAGTGTTTAAATCATTGTACCCAGGGGAAAGTGACGGATTTGGTCTAAGAGGAAGTGGTGTTCCAATAGGATCTTGAGTGATAACAAAATTTCCTATAGAAACGGTAGTAGCTTGTGGGACCATAGTGGAACGAGCCATCTGGAGAGGAATAATTGAGTGAGAGCCAACCAACAATTGGTCTGAAACTGAGGTGAAATTACTGGTCGTGCCAGTAAAATGGTCTAAATGTACCGTGTAGGTAACAGACGTTTCAGGCACTTGTGATTCCATAAGTTGATTAGAACTCGTTCCTAGTGCACCATAAATATCGCGTACTGAAGAACGGGCGGAACTAGGATTAAAAATCCCAGCAGTGTGGGCTGGGGTTCTAAACGATTCACTTGGAAAAAGTGGATCATCTACTCCAGACCCGATGTTAGGTCCAGTAGGTACTTCATTATTATCAACAACAACAATTTCTCCCAATGAGTTCATCCAGAGAAAATGTGCATCTTGTCAAATACTCAATAATGGATTTGGGGGAAGTCGGAAAGCCTCTAAAGAATATGAAACAATTTGGAATCCCTCTAAAGAGTGTGAACTTCCAACTTGTGAGGACACTTCGTTATTGACTTATCCCTTAGGAGAGCCCTCTGGTGAGTTAGGAAGCAAAAGAAGGTAACCTTCTAGATCTTTCGGGGGTAGTCCTTGCATCCTATGTGAACGGTGAAGGCCGATGTTGGCTGAACCAAATAAAGAAAGAAAAAAATATATGGCCAACTAGAGAAACAAACAACACTCACTAATAAAATCTAGAAATCAAACCAAGCAAACAAACCTTCTTATTTCGAAATCACTAGTTGGTGATGAAATCCAACGTCATGAAATCAAGACAAGAAGGGGCTGGGATAAAGTAGGTGGAAAAGTTATGTGGACGACCTACTTAACAGACTTACACCCTGGTGTAAGGTCCCACACATAATCATGGGTATACCCTCCAAGGAGCCCGAGTGAGTTTGGCTAACGTCGATTCCAAGTACCGTGAAGACTTGCCCCTCCACAGTCACCTCGTGTAAATACCCTAAAGATATAGGCCACTAAGGTTACCAACTACAACAATGATTCCCGGGGAAACAGTTGACAGTTTGATCCACGCACAAAGGGAGGGTATCTAGCTCGAAATCAACTCGAGGAGCTCCCACACATAATCGTGGGTATACTCTCAAGTGACCCCCAATAATACGTGCAATCTCTACACTAAGACCAACAAAGCAGGGTGAGTAACTCTTCCAGTCCTAATGTGACCTTATGATTGACCCTTGTGTTAAAAGGGATTCCCATGACAAAATGTAGCAATTGGATTTGAACTCTCCCTATCACAAGATACTACTGTGTGTTTTGATGCTTTGGAGAGTGTGCCTTACAGCCTATTCCAAAGCACTATCCTAGCTAATGTTGGTGAAGAGAATTTCTAAAAAATATAAGTTTCTAATAAATTTTTAAAATTACGCTGTATTTTAAAGGTTGTTGTTTATTCAAAAGGGAGATGGGAATGAAATTGATGATGTTGTAACTTTGACCCAATAAAAGGAAAGAAGAGATGAATGTGAAATCTTTCAATTCAATGAAATCTAATTACAACAGGGAGAAGGTATTTCTTTTGAAGTACAAAAACTAAAAAATACAATTTCTTAATTTTGAATGAACATAATCCCAAACACATAAGCTACAAAATTTTCCAATTTCTCTCTTAATCAAGTATTTTGAATGTAGAAATTTTCTTATGAAATATTACTAAAAGGAATAAATGAATTCAATTATTCCTTTCTTAAATCAAATCAGAGATGTAATGACGAAAGGAAAGTGCAATCCAAGAAAATTAACACACTCTCAACACAATTCCCAAATCAAACTCATAATGTAGACAAAAAAGAAAAAGATAAGAAGCCTTTTGTCAAATGCAAACAAAAATGTCTTTCCATCAACAAACAATCTGGAAAGTGAAATCAATTCAAAACCTCAAAAAAATCAGAGACCTTTTGTCAAACAAGCACTCAGATCAAAATCTAGAGATTATATCCTTGTGACAAAGATCAAAAGAAAAAACTTGAAAAATTACAAAGAAAGACTTTCAATCAATGAAAACCAATCAGATGCAAGCTTTAAACTCATAAATCAATCAATCACTGGTATCATAAGTTCATCCCAAGAAACTTAAGCAAAACTAGGTGAAAAAAGATAAATTGAGTCACTCCAACAAATCCTACAGGAATCATCGCAGGATGACAGTGAGGCACAGTGCGACGAGCTAAGGTCATCGTGGGCTAACAATAGGACACAGTGCGATTTCGACGCACTGGATTGCACAAGAAGGATGCGACATCTAAAGTTCATCACGGGTTTTATATATGGTACAGTGCGACGATCTCTGTAACTAAGGGAAAAATGGGAGAAAGGAAAAAAATCTAAATGAACTTTCAGACCTAAGGAGTCCAGATGGATCACACACAGACTTAGAGAATTAATTCAACCAAAAGAAGGCAGGATAAAAGAAAATAAGAAGAAAAAACCAAAAGAGAGTCGTATCCCCAATATGGTTGCCAATTTTGTAATCAGATTAATCGGTAAATGCATACATAAACAGATCTCTTTATATCCCACTGGAAACTAGAACAAAACAACACAAAATATAAGACTTTCCCTAAGTTCTAACTATTGAGTTTACTAGTTAGCAAGAGATGGACATCATACCTTTTAAATGTCATTTCCTCTTTCCATTGCCATCCTAGCTTCGTTCCAATGCTCCAATGAAATTGGACCTGCAAGGGAACACAAGCCAACCAAAGTGAAAGCAATACAATATACTCAACAAGAACCCATGTATGTGATCAAGGAATCATACAATAAAACAAGACTAATTTTATGGGAAAGAAACATATTGTTGTATCATATTAAAATGAAAGTGGAGATCACAACCAAAGCCTTGATTTCGCAAGGTCCCCTTTCAATGGCCCTTTTCTCCAACACACACACTTGCTCCAAAGCCTTTGAATGAAGAAGATCCACCATGTAACTTGTAGAACCAAAGCAAAGCTCTCAAGAGGAAGAAAAACTCTCCATACAAATCTTAGTCTATTCAACCTTAGCCCTTTCCATGAGAGATCCCTCTTTATATAGTGTGAAAGAGAGATGGATGAGGATATTAGGATGATCCCACCAAATCAGAGAAGCGAGTAAGATCCAAACCGTTTAGAGGCCACCTCATCTTCTAGAAGATCCCCTTCTATAACTTTTGTTATGTTTAACTTTTCCTTATCTTTTGGCATCATCACACCCTAGGTATAGTGCATCCTGCGGAGACATCATTGTCCAACTCTAGAGTAGGGGGCAACAATCAGGCATCTTCGCACCCCATGCATTTTGCAAGGTGCGATGACCTTCCTTAATAGGGTTTTTGAGAAGAGAAACACAATCACTTTCTTCATGGAGAAAGACTCTTTTTATCTTTTCATGGGAACATGAACACATGTTATCAATGGATCACTAGGGTGACCAAAATAATGTGTAACAGAGGTTGTAGAGAGACAATGTGTGAGTGTGAGAGGGGGTATGGACAAGGAATGTTTCAGTGTGTGATAGGGAGGGAGAGGGGGTAGAGAGAGAGAGTGAAAAGAAGGGGGGGAGGAGGGAATGGGGGTATACAAATGTAAAGAGAGAAAGGGGCGAAGAGTGGGAGAGAGAGAGAGAGGAAGTGGGATACAAAGTGAGGGGGAGAGGGGTAGATGTATGAGAGAGAGAGAGAGGAGAGGGTAGATAGAGAGTGATAATAAGTGTGAGAGGAAGGGGGAGATAGATTAAAGGAGGGGTAGGAAGATAAAAAGAGAGAAATGAGGGGAGAGTATAGGAGAGAGAGGGAGGGTGATAGAATGAGAAATAAATGGAGGGGGATACAGAGTGAGGTGGAGAGAGGAGTACATGAAAGCGAGAGAGGGGGAGAGAGGTAGATAAGGGGGGGAAGGGAAGAGACAACAAGAGTAGAAGAGAGATTGGGAGTGAGATGGAGACAAAGGGATAGGGTAGAGAGAGAGGGAGGAAGGAAAGAAGGGAAGGGAGGGAGAGATCCAGGAAGAGAAGAAGGGAGGTCGGGAGTAAGATGGAGAGAGATAGAGAGGGAGGTAGAATGAGAAAGAGATAAAGGTGGGTGGAGAGAGAGAGTGAGACTAACAACAAAGAGAGAAAGAGAGAGGCGGGAGAGAGGGGGGGAGGTAGGGACAAAGGGGAAGAGAGAGAGAGAGAGAGAGAGAGAGAGAGAGAGAGAGAAGGAGGGGAGAGAGAGGGAAGGTGGGGGGAGAGGGAGGGAGAGAAATAAATGGAGGGAGGGAGATAGTTGAATAGGGGATATATAAAGAGGGAGTGGATGTGAGAGTGTGAGGCATGGTGAGGCAAGGTCTAAATATAGATAATGGTCTAAGTATAAGTTTAGGTTTTGACATGCCTTGCCATGTTTAGGTCAAGGGAATTTCTTTCCTTACCATGCCTTTCCTTGAAATGTTCCAAACTTTCTAGTGTGTGAGAGTGTGAGAGGAAGAGAAAGGAAGACAAAGAGGTAAGGTAGAGAGTGAGTTTGTTAGATTGTGAGAGGGAGAGAGAAGAAAACATATATGGGGGATATAAAGTGTGTGTGTGAGAGTGTGGGAGGGAGAGAGAGGAAGAAAAGGATGGGAGATAAAGAGTGAGTGTGTTAGAGTGTGGGAGGGAGAGAGAGGAATACATAGAGGGGGGATAGAAAGTGTGTGTTCGAGAGCGTGGGAGGGAGAGAGAGGAAGACAAAGAGGGAAGGTAGAGAGTGAGTGTGTTAGAGTGTGGAAGGGAGATAGAGGAAGACATAGAGGGGGGATAGAAAGTGTGTGTGTGAGAATGTGGGAGGGAGAGAAAGGAAAACAAAGAGGGGAGGTAGAGAGTGAGTGTGTTAGAGTGTGGGAGGGAGAGAGAGGAAGGTATAGAGCAGGGATAGAAAGTGTGTGTGCGAGAGTGTGGGAGGGAGAGAGAGGAACACATAGAGGGGGGATAGAAAGTGTGTGTGTGAGTGTGTGGGTGGGAGAGAGATCAAGGCATAGAAAGAAAAAGACTGTGTGTGAGAGTATGAAAGAGAGAGAGAGTAAGATAGAGAAGGGGGTAGAGAGAGAGGTAAATGTAGGAGAGATAGATGAGGGATATTGGGAGGGAGGGGTAGAGAGAGAGGTAAATGTAAGAGAGAGGTGTATATTTAGGAGAGATAGAGGAGAGATATTTGGATGGAAGGGGAGAGAGAGAGAGGGAGGAGGGGTAGAGAGAGGGTGCGTGAAAGTGTGAGAGGGGGAGAGAGTAAGAAAAATATAAGGGATAGAGAGAGTGTGTGAGAGGGAGGGAGAGGGGGGGTAGAGAGAGGGATAGTGAAAGGAAGGGAAGCAGAGAGGGATACATAGAAGGGGGGTAGAGAGAGGGATAGTGAAAGGAAGGGAAGCAAAGAGGGATACATAGAAGGGGGGTAGAGAGAGGGATAGTGAAAGGAAGGGAAGCAGAGAGGGATACATAGAAGGGGAGTATAGAGAGAGTGAGAGGAAGGGGGGGATATAGATGGAGACAAAGAGGGGGAATAGAGAGAGAAATAGGGAAGAGAGAGACTGGGACTGAGATTAACAATGAGGAGATAGAGAAAGGGTGGGAGAGAGGTGGAATATAGAGGGGGGTATAATAGGGGAGGGAGCCTAGACAAAGGGGCAGAGAGAGAGAGAGAGAGATAAGAAGAGGGTAGGATAGAAAGGGAGTGGGTGTGGGAGTCTGAGGCATGTCAAGGCAAGGTCTAGGTCTTTTTGTGCCTTGTGATGTCTAAGTCTTGCCATGTCTAGGTCTTACCATGTATAGGAGTGTGAGGGAGAGAGAGGGATATAGACAAGGGGGTAGAGAAGGAGAGTGAGAGGGAGAGAGAGAGGAGGGGTAGATGTAGGAGAGAGAAAGAGGGGGGGAGGGATGGGGAAATGAAAAAAACAAATAAATTATAAGAGCGTGTGCACGCTCTTAGGAATGCATGCATGTTCCTATAGTGTGTGGGCGCTCTTAGGAATGCATGCACGTTCCTATAGCGCGTGCACGTTATTAGGAACGCATGCATGTTCTTAAGAGTGTGTGGAGGTCTAGGTATATTTGTGCCTTGTGATGTCTAAGTCTTGCCATGTCTAGGTCTTACCTTGTATAGGAGTGTGAGGGAGAGAGAGGGAGACATACAAGGGGGGTAGAGAGGGAGAGTGAGAGGGAGATAGAGAGGAGGGGTAGATGTAGGAGAGAGAGAGGGGGGGGGAGGGATGGGGGAATGAAAAAAAACAAATAGTGTGTGCATGCTCTTAGGAATGCATGCACGTTCCTATAGCGTGTGTGCGCTCTTAGCAATGCATGCACATTCCTATAGCGCATGCGCATTATTAGGAACACATGCGCATTCTTAAGAGTGTGTGCGCTCTCTTAAGAATGTGTGTGTGTTCTTTTGAATTCAAATTTTTTTGGGTGAGATTGACAACATGTATGCTGACTTGGTTGGCTCGAATTTAGGTTCGGGATGACAAACCTAGTGATTTGGTCTGCAAATTGATCAAAACATCCATTTTTGTGAATATCTCTCTATATCTCTGTCTTTGAAGTTATTTTTCTATAGAGTAAACAATTCAGTTGTTAACAAAAATATAGACATAGATAGAGTCAACTATGCAGATTCCAAAGATAAAAAAAATTTAAAATTAATATTTTTTACACTTTCTAATCTATTTTTGTCTTAGCATATATCAAAATCCTAGAATACATACCTCTCTTATTTTTTATATAACTTTATGTCATCTTAACCATTTCTCAAATGATTTATATCCGGCACTAGAGGAGACCGATACCTATGATCTAAAAAAAAAATGTTTTGATTATTTTAAGACCCTCTTAGCCTGCACGAAAAAAAGATGTAATCTTAGGGATATGTTGAATTTGATGATTCAAAAAAATTTATAACATAAATTTCCCAAAATTTCCCAAAAAATACATGTCATGGGAAAAACGGGTTTTGTACAAGTATACAAGTTTTGGGAACAAAATTTCATCGTTAAGGTACTCAACACCTGCACGAACATAAAGATACGCCTTATATTTTGTTGGAAAAATAAGATACCACTATTATAAAAAATCAAATTTGAAATAGTTATTCACAATTTATATGAATAAAAGTTGTATATTCGGAAAGCTAATTCAATTTCCTATGTTTCATCTTCTTACACCATATTCAAATTCATTGTAAAAGTACCTTGAATAATCCCTCTAAGTTAACTTATTGTTGTTTTTATAGGTTTTCATTGCCACTAATGCGTCATGAGAGACCATCATTAGCTTTCACTCACAATTTTGGTCATCCTTAAACCATGACCACCATTTAGCAAAAGACATCTGTTTCTGCAAGCCTTTTGGTTTATGGTCATCCCAAAACCACCAAATTCAGAGAGCAGATTCTGCCATTGGAAATTTTCCACTTCTAGATTTCAGCTACACACTTTCATACTTCATCTCTCTTCTTGGACTCAAATACACCCCTTCATATTAAGGGGGGAATGTTGTAAACTTAATCCATCTAGGGTTACGATAGTTTTTACTATTCACTTGTGAAGGAATATGAGAAGTCACAAGTGATAGGAAATGTCATAGGATGTCCAAGCGACCTCTTGGAATACAAATCCAACGGTCACAACTCATGTACTTATACGTGTATCATATTAATGAAAAAATGCAACTCATGTTTATGTATTTGTGCATTCCAAATAGATATGACATATTTGTTGAAGTGTTCGAACAAATATAAAGTCCCTTACACATGTTGGCATTAAACTTAATGGTATGTCATATAGGGTAACTTACACATGTTTAAATAGCCTTAATGGTATACATTTATAGAGGGTCTCTTAATATGTTTGAATAACCTTAATTGTATTAAACATGAATTATTGAATATATCTTCTTGCAAGTGATGGGTGGAAGGCCTTCTTGACTTTTGTTATGATATTATTCCAAACTAGCTAGTAATAGGTTGATTCTAATTCGATAACAAAATTAAATCTTGCAGTCATGTAAAATACCTTCAAAGTTGGTGTTTCCCATCTAAGGAAACACAATAAGAAGAGTGTTCCAATATCGACAGGAAAGTATTAAATTTTACAATTTTCCATTGGATTTCTACCTTCTAATAACATTTATTTAAGGATCAATAAATCCGATGGATCATCTTAGCCGGGAAAGGGGGAGGGAATAAGGGGATAACTTAATGTACCTTCGGGGATTGCTTTCTTCATCTTTGTATTTTATTAAGTTTGAATAACCTTAATGGTGTTAAATATAAATAATTAAATGTTTGTATTTTCTTGTGTTCTAACAAATATAGGGTGTAATTATTAAATGCTTTTATTTTCTTAAGTGTTATAGGAATGGAAGGCCCCTAACATGTATTAATAACTTTGTAGAAATGCATACTTAGAAAATGCTCTAAATGAAGCAATGCTTTGACGATTGGTCAATCACAAGGTATTAAATTTATATTATTCAATTCAAATTGCCAAAGGTATTACACTTACAAGTAAGTAGAAGAACAACTAGGATCACAAAAAGAGGAAAGACAATTTCAATGGATCTCTTGCATAATGGCACCAGATAATTTATTTATTTTTCAGTTGTATGATGAGACTGAGTATCAACGAGGAGAGTCCCTGGTTTTGGAGATGTTTATGAATTTTTATAATTCCTTGAATCTGATCCTAACAAGTTGAGGACTTCTTATAACTCCTCAGTTTCTTGAATATGATCCTAACAATATGTTAGTTACTAAAATGTAAGTTTGGGTTCATCTTGCCAATTTTCCATTGCATTTCTGCAATGCATGTTTGAGGAGAGTCCCTAGTTGTGGAGAAGTTCAAGACTTTTTATAATTCTTGGGTTCCTTGAATCTGATCCTAACAATATGTCAATTACTAAAATGCAATTTTGGGTTCGCCTTCCTAATTTTCCAATGCATTTATAATATTTATCAGTTTTGATGATATTGAGAACCTGAGTAGGAGTCTTCTAAACAAAATGATTCTCACATGGAAAGATTTTAAATGTTACACACAACTATTTAGGTGCAAGATATGTCATTTTCCAGGATATTTACAAGATACTTGTCCACATACTTGAGCTCATCCTCCCAAGAAAAAAGGAAACAAAACAAAACTGAAGTTTTCAGTGGAATTGATTTGGGAGACTGTCCTTAATCAGAATGAGGTAAATCAGGACTAGGGAGTGTTGAATGGGGAATCCACTCCTTTTTCGGGGGTTAAAGAAGAAGAAATGGATAGTTGGATTTCCTCCTCGAGGAAACTGAAGCCCATTGAGGAAAAACAAAAATATATCATGAAACCGATACCTCCAATTTAGATAAGGAACTGGTTCCTTCTAAGAATTATGATCTTCGACCTTCTAACTCAATGAATTATTGTGGCCCCTCCTTGAAAGGGGTGGCATACAGTTAAAAAGAAGGGGAAAAGGAAAAGATAGAGGGTTATTTTATAAAGGGAAATAAAGGAATGTATATTACAAATGTGATTTTAATTTTAATCTTGTAAGTGCAATATGCCATTGTACTTTTGTAAGTGCAATATGCATTTGTGCTTGCCTTTTGTATCGTTCTTTGAGTACCTAAAGAATGTGATTTTCTTTGTACAATGGAATAGATATTGTAATTTGTTTCTTAGAAAAATCATCGTAGAAAGTTCTATGAAACATGATGTTTGCATTGGGATTATTTTTCCATTAAGTCTCCCAAAATGATTGTTTTTTAAAAAAAAATATGGGAGCGACAGTGAAAGTTTTTCATCTAGTGCAGGGATCGTGTCCAACATTTATCTAACATTGGTCATTTTTCTACCAATGACTTAAAGTGAACATCAATTGCAACACAAAACATCCAAATTAAAATAGAGAAATCGTTGCATTTACAATAATCACCAAATTTACAAGATGATCGATTTTACAATAAAAACAAAGCACACTTTCCAACCATTGTCCAAAAAAGAAAAATCTCACTAATTCGCTATGTGAAAACTATATGAATCGGTTCACATAGGGAATCATTTTCATATCTTTGTCAAATTTTCCATTTTTTTCAATGGTTGGAACGTGGCCTTTGTTTTTATTGTAAACTTGATTGTTTCTAAAATGGTTCTTCTCTCTCTTATTTGGTTATTTTGTTTTGTAAATGTCATTCATTTTTTCCATAAATTATTTTGGATAAAATATTTGTGTGAGAAAAAATTTGGCAAAGACTATCCGCCATGCAAAGTGTAAACCAGTCCTATGGTCTTCCCATGGAAATTGAAGTTGAGGTTGCACACCTCACCTACCTTGGAACAGGTGCAAACTCCTCCCCGTAGAAAATAGTCTTCGATAAATTATTATGCCTTGGAACAAGTGAAAACTCCTCCCCATAGAAAATAGTCTTTGATATATTATTTTGGTTGTTGTAAAATGGTGTAAAAAAAGGTACTTTGAAAAATAATCTCTATGTTGACATGGCCAGCATTATGTGCTCTGTACAATTTAGGCACATTCAAGGCCAATGAGGTTGTGCCATTCAAGGCCTTGAGATCCTCACAAACTATACTTTGAAACATGTGAAAAATAATCCTTATTTTCACATGGTGAGCATTATGTGCCCTAGAAAAATTTGGGTAGAGTGAAGCTCGATGAGGTTGGACAACCAATATCCACATGGAAGTAGCAGAGTCATTAATATTTTACAGATTGGATGGCCATGAATAATGCATCCAAAGGAGCATCATGTCACCATTTTCATCCTGTAGGGTCATTAAGACTCTACAGACTAGATGACCATGCATGATGCATCCATAGGAGCATCCCACCGCCACGGTCCTACAGAGATGGAAATCAATATACACATCCATGGAGAAACCTATCACCATCAATATATGTGTCCCATAATCTGTACTAGTCTTATCCCATCATCGCTATGGAGTTCAATATCCAGCCTGTTACAGAGTCATTAAGACTCTGCAGTGGATGGATGGATAATGTATATACCATCAGCCTGCATAAACCCATGGCATGGATGATGCTTGATCATAGACAATGGATTCGCATGGTGATGCAGATGGTATAAAGGATGAATGGATGGTTCTAGAGGTGGATGGTATCCTTCATGGATTCCCAAGGTCGACATCATCGTCATATCTTGGATCAGTCCTACATGATCTGGCCTAATGATCTAGACTCTCGATGTAGACAAATATCTTTTTTTGATTTCTCGGGAGGTCGAGGCATCGTTGAATTAGTCCAACATAATTCGTTAATTAAACTACCCACCTACCCACAATGCTACGTTGGTTCTCAACATTTCTCAATTGAATTCATTCAGGGCGTCAATCTTTCGAGAAGGATGTTGGAACTTGTGTTAGCTACTAGGCATGATCCTTCTTTGTTGGCCGAGATCTTAATTTTAGGTAGTAGTAGAACCTGTATTAGCTATTGGGCGTGATCCTAGGTGTGATACTTTTTTGTATTAGCTATTGGGCGTGATCCTAGGTGTGATACTTTTTTGCTGGCCGAGATCTTACTTGTAGGCAGTAGTAGAACCTATGTTAGTTATTGGGCATGATCCTGGGCACGATCCTTCTTTGTTGACCGAGATCTTCTCCCGTGTGCTTACAAAGGGCGTTGTGAATCTTCCATCAAGCTCATTCAGTGTTAGGACCCTGTAATTTTGGAGCCAAGGCGAATACAAGGACCCTGCGAATTTAGAGCCAAGGTGGATACCGGTAATCTACTACTGTAACCTGGGTTTACATATATCTTCAATGATTTTACAACTCCAGTGGTAATTGAATTAATTTATACAATTTGCATTCCTTAAATTTCTATCGATGCTAATTGAATTAATTTATAAAGTCCACATTGACTCGTCTGTCTCATTCTCTACTACCACACTCCATTCCTGCAATAAAAACTGTAAGTGATAATGTAATATTGAAGTTAATTTCATTCAAAGTATAACCTCAATATTACTTTGACTGATATACTTTGAAGGTGTATACCTTGACTTATATTAACTTCATCTTACATTATCACTTCGAGTTTTTATTGCAGGAATGAAGTGTGGTAGTAGAGAATGAGACAAACAGGTCGGTGTGGACTATATAATTTAATTCAATTAGCAGCGAAATAAATTTAAGAAATGTGAACTGTATAAATTAATTCAATTACCACTGAAGTCTCAAAATCATTGAAGACATATGTAAACCCAGGTTACAATAGCAGACTATTGGTATTCGCAGGGTCCACGTATTCTCCTTGGCTCCAAAATCGTAGGGTCCTAACACTGGATGGGCTTGATGGAAGATTCAAAACACCCTTTGTAAGCACATGGGAGAATATCTCGGCCAACAAAGAAGGATCGCACCCAGGATCACGCCCAGTAGATAACGTAGGTTCTACTACTGCCTACAAGTAAGATCTCTGCTAGCAAAAAAGGATCACACCTAGGATCATGACCAGTAGCCAACACAGGTTCTACTACTGCCTACAAGTAAGATCTCGGCTAGCAAAGAAGGATCATGCCCAATAGCTAATGCAAGTTCGAACATCCTTCTCGAAAGATTGACTCCCTGAATGAAGTTGATTGAGAAATGTTGAGAACCAGCGTAGCATTTTGGGTAGGTGGGTAATTTAATTCATGAATTATGTTGGACTAATTCGACGGCACCTCGACCTCTCGAGAAATCAAAAAATATATCCGTCTACATTGGGATTCCAAATCATTAGGCCAGATCATGCAGATCATTAGGCCAGATCATGCAGGACTGATCCAAGATATGATGGCGATGTCGACCTCGAGAATCCATGAAGGATACCATCCACCTCGAGAACCATCCATCCATCCTTTATACCATCTGCATCACCATGTGAATCCATTGCGTACGATCAAGCATCATCCATGCCATGGGTTTATGCAGGATGATGGTATATACATTATCCATCCATCCACTACAGAGTCAGCAGGCTGGATATTGATCGCCCACTACTATGAAGAGGACCGGATTACATTCTCACTATTGCTAAATCCATGTGCCCTTCAATTGGAAAATCAAGGCTCTACCTACTCATTTCTCTCGAGAAATGTCTAACCACATTTTGAGAATGGAAGCGTGAGATGAGATTGCATCCATTACTCTGGGTTCCCGCACTTCTTTAGTAACAAACCTCTATGTTGTTGTTGTATTTTGAATACATGTTATAGAGCTCTTCCCAGAAGAGGAAATGTCCCCCCATGGGAAGGAATGTGCACTAACAAACCCAATCTGGAACTACCCTTGTGTTTCTCCAGAGATTTAAGTTAGGTGGAACCTTAATTTTCCAATCAGAGGGCACACAGATTAAGTGGATGCATGCTATGGAGCTCTTCCCAACACTGGAAATGTGCACCCGTTGCAAGGATTGCGCGTTTAACAAACCCAAACTGGAACTGGAAATGTGGTCGAGTGTTTCTCGAGAGAGATAAGGCAGGTGGAGCCTTAATTCGTTGATTAAGCGACAATGACAAATACTCTGATCCTCTTCGTATTGGTGATGGAATAAGACTAGTACAGGTGATAGGATGCATATATTGATGGACATCCATGTTGCATGATGTCATCCGCGTGATGCTCCATGGATGTGTATATTGATGGCCATCTACGATGGTGGCAGGATGTTCCTATGGATGAATTATGTATGGTCATCCGGTCTGTAATGAACTAGTGACTGCAAGTTGGTGGATATTGATCATTGATGAGGTTGTGTCATTCAAGGACTTGGGATCCATGCAAACTATACTTGGAAAGAACCTGGAACTATGCCCTTTGTGGATCGTTTGCTTCCCAAGATTCCGACGAAAATTAAGTTTTCCTAAAATCCTAAAACAACTTGGAACTATGCCCAAAATCCTAAAACAACCTCGAACTATGCCCAAAATCCTAAAACAACCTAGAACTATGCCCTTTGTGGATCGTTTGCTTCCCAAGATTCTGAAAACGACCTGGAACTATGCCCTTCATGGATCGTTTGCTTCCCAAGATTCTAAAAACAACCTGTAACTATGCCCTTTGTGGATCATTTACTTCCCAAGATTCCGACAAAAATTAAGTTTTCCAAGCCAAGGTAGCTGAGGTTGGACCGTTCAAGGCCTCAAGTTACAACCCAATCATTTCAAAATACTCACACATCTACAATACCCAGGTTTTCAAATCTTGCAGCAAGTATATCGTTGAGCTAGTTTCCACTCAAATTTCTAAAGAGTTCAACTAAACACACATAAATAACACATGCACCATCAAAGAAACTTACAATCTAAGTAGACGTTCCAGATCACCAATAGACGCTGGGATAGGTACAGAGAAGTTGTCATGGAAATTTCCCTCAGTATTTGTAGTGTTAACGAATGTGTTGGATCATGTTGTCATTGATGCCAATGGTTTGTCATTGATGCCAATAGGTTTGATTACTTGGGAGATTGTTGGATCATATGTCATTGATGTAAATGGTTTGGTTTGATTGATGTCATTGGTTGATGTCAAGTAATTAATTGATATTATTCCCTTGATGAGAATGCTATATGTCCAAGTGGAAACCAATCGATGCAACGGTAAACAAATGGATGAACTCCAAAGTGGTCCCCTTATGGTGAAAGCCCTCACGGGAAGAAGCTTTATGGATTGAGTTATCCTAGAAGAATGGTTGGAGGACCCATGCTCTCATTATTGTCTTATCATGATTGATAAGGTGTACAAATGGATGAACTCCAAAGTGGTCCCCTTATGGTGAAAGCCCTCATGGGAAGACGCTTTATGGATTGAGT
>JASDQU010101758.1:246462-258551 GCA_032191745.1 Picea mariana | reverse complement strand
AAATATAGGGTGTAATTATTAAATGCTTTTATTTTCTTAAGTGTTATAAGGAATAGAAGGCCCCTAACATGTATTGATAACTTTGTAGAAATACATACTTAGAAAATACTCTAAATGAAGCAATGCATTGACGATTGGTCAATCACAGGGTATTAAATTTATATTATTCAATTCAAATTGCCAAAGGCATTACACTTACGAGTAAGTAGAAGAACAACTAGGATCACAAAAAGAGGAAAGACAATTTCAATGGATCTCTTGCATAATGGCACCAGATAATTTATTTATTTTTGATTTGTATGATGAAACTGAGTATCAGCATCGAGGAGAGTCCCTGGTTCTGGAGATGTTTATGAATTTTTATAACTCCTTGAATCTGATCCTAACAAGTTGAAGAATTCTTATAATTCCTTGGTTTCTTGAATCTGATCCTAACAATATGTCAGTTACTAAAATGTAATTTTGGGTTCATCCTCCCAATTTTCCATTGCATTTCTACAACGCATGTTTGAGAGTCCTTGGTTTTGGAGAATTTCAAGACTTTTTATAATTCCTAGGTTCCTTGAATCTGATCCTAACAATATGTCAGATACTAAAATGCAATTTTGGGTTCACCTTCCTAATTTTCCATTGCATTTCTAATTTTCATCAGTTTTGAGGATATTGAGAACCTGAGTAGGAGTATTCTAAACAAAATGATTCTCACATGGAAAGATTTTAAATATTACACACAAATATTGAGGTGAAAAATATGTCATTTTCCAGGATATTTACAAGATACTTGTCCACATACTTGAGCTCATCCTCCCAAGAAAAAAGGAAACAAAACAAAACTGAATTTTTTAGTGGAATTGATTTGGGAGACTGACCTTAATTAGAATGAGGTAAATTAGGACTAGGGAGTGTCGAATGGGGAATACACTCCTTTTTTAGGGGTTATAGAAGAAGAAATGGATAGTGGGATTTCCCCCTCGAGGAAACTGAAGCCCCTCGAGGAAAAACAAAAAGATATCATGAAACCGATACCTCCAATTTAGATAAGAAACTGGTTCCTTCTAAGAATTATGATCTTCGACCTTCCAACTCAATGAATTATTGTGGCTCCTTCTTGAAAGGGGTGGCATACAGTTAAAAAGAAGGGGAAAAGGAAAAGATAGAGGGTTATTTTATAAAGGGAAATAAAGGAATGTATATTACAAATGTGATTTTAATTTTAATCTTGTAAGTGAAATATGCCATTGTACTTTTGTAAGTGCAATATGCATTTATGCATTTGTGCTTGCCTTTTGTATCATGCTTTGAGTACCTAAAGAATGTGATTTTATTTGTACAATGGAATATATATTGTAATTGTTTTCTTAGAAAAATCATCGTAGAAAGTTCTATGAGATGGGATCTTTGCATATGGATTATTTTTCCATTAAGTCTCCCAAAATGATTGTTTTTAAAATTGTTTTATGGGAGTGACAGTGAAAGTTTTTCATATAGTGCAGGGAACGTGTCCAACGTTTATCTAACATGGGTCATTTTTCTACCAATGACTTAAAGTGAACATCAATTGCAACACAAAACATCCAAATTAAAATAGAGAAATCGTTGCATTTACAATAATCACCAAATTTACAAGATGATYGATTTTACAATAAAAAMAAAGCACACTTTCCAACCATTGTCCAAAAAAGAAAAATCTCACTGATTCACTACGTGAAAATTGTATGAATCAGTTCACATAGGGAATCACTTTCATATCTTTGTCAAATTTTCCATTTTTGTCAATGTTTGGAAAGTGGCCTTTGTTTTTATTGTAAACTTGATTGTTTCTAAAATGGTTCTTCTATCTCTTATTTGGTTGGTTTGTTTTGTAAATGACATTCATTTTTTCCATAAATTTTTTTGGACAAAATGTTTGTGTGAGAAAAATTTTGGCAAAGACTATCCGCCATGCAAAGTGTAAACCCGTCCTATGGTATTCCCATGGCAATTGAGGTTGAGGTTGCACACCTCACCTACCTTGGAACAGGTGCAACCTCCTCCCCATAGAAAATAGTCTTTGATAAATTATTATGCCTTGGAACAGGTGCAAACTCCTCCCCACAGAAAATAGTCTTTGATATATTATTGTGGTTGTTGTAAAATGGTATAAAAAAAGGTACTTTGAAAAATAATCTCTCTATTGACATGGCTAGCATTATGTGTTGTGCACAATTTAGACACATTCAAGGCCAATGAGGTTGTGCCATTCAAGGCCTTGAGATCCTCACAAACTATACTTTGAAAGATGTGAAAAATAATCATTATGTTCACATGGTGAGCATTATGTGCCCTAGAAAAATTTGGGTAGAGTCAAGCTCAATGAGGTTGGGAAACCAATATCCACGTGGAAGTAGCAGAGTCATTAAGACTCTACAGACTGGATGGCCATGCATAATGCATCCATAGGAGCATCTTGTCACCATTTTCATCCTGTAGGGTCATTAAGCCTCTACAGACTAGATGCCCATGCATAATGCATCCATAGGAGCATCCCACCGCCACTGTCCTACAGAGATGGAAATCAGTATACACATCCATGGAGCATCCTATCACCATCAATATACATGTCCCATCATATGTACTAGTCTTATCCCATCACCGCTATGGAGATCAATATCCAGCCTGTTGCAGAGTCATTAAGACTCTGCAGTGGATGGATGGATAATGTATATACCATCATCCTACATAAACCCATGGCATGGATGATGCTTGATCGTATGCAATGGATTCACATGGTGATGCAGATGGTATAAAGGATGGATGGATGGTTCTCAAGGTGGATGGTATCCTTCATGGATTCCCGAATCGACATCGTCGTCATATACTGGATCGGTCCCGCATGATCTAGCCTAATGATCTGGACTCCCAATGTAGACAGATATGTTTTTTGGATTTCTCAGGAGGTCAAGGTGTCGTCAAATTAGTCCAGCATAATTCGTGAGTTAAATTACCCACCTACCCACAATGCTACATTGGTTCTCAACATTTCTCAACCGACTTCATTCAGGGCATCAATCTTCTGAGAAGGATGTTCGAACTTGCGTTAGCTACTGGGCGTGATCCTTCTTTGTTGGTCGAGATCTTACTTTTAGGCAGTAGTAGAACCTGTGTTAGCTACTGGGCATGATCCTAGGTGTGATCCTTTTTTGCTAGCCGAGATCTTACTTGTAGGTAGTAGTAGAACCTGTGTTAGCTACTGGGCGTGATCCTTCTTTGTTGGTCGAGATCTTCTCCCGTATGCTTACAAAGGGCGTTGTGAATCTTCCATCAAGCTCATTCAGCATTAGGACCCTGCGATTTTGGAGCCAAGGCGAATACAAGGACCCTGCGACTTTAGAGCCAAGGCGGATACTGGTAATCTGCTACTGTAACCTAGGTTTACATATATCTTCAATGCTTTTGCGACTTCAGTGGTAATTTAATTAATTTATACAGTTCGCATTTCTTAAATTTCTTTCAGTGGTAATTGAATTAATTTATATAGTCCACATTGACTCATCTGTCTCATTCTCAACTACCACACTCCATTCCTGCAATAAAAACTCTAAGTGATAATGTAAGATTGAAGTTAATTTCAGTCAAAGTATAACCTCAATCTTACTTTGACTGATATACTTTGAAGGTGTATACTTTGACTTATATTAACTTTATCTTACATTGTCACTTCAAGTTTTTATTACAGGAATGGAGTGTGGTAGTAGAGAATGAGACAGACGAGTCAGTGTGGACTATATAAATTAATTCAATTAGCACCGAAAGAAATTTAAGAAATGCAGACTATATAAATTAATTCAATTACCACTAAAGTCGCAAAAGCATTGAAGATATATGTAAACCCAGGTTACAATAGCAGATTACCAGTATCTGCCTTGGCTCCAAATTTGCAGGGTCCACATATTCACCTTGGCTCCAAAATTGCAGGGTCCTAACGCTGGATGGGCTTGATGGAAGATTCACAATGCCCTTTGTAACCACACGAGAGAAGATCTCGACCAACAAAGAAGGATCGCGGCCAAGATCATGCCCAGTAGCTAACGCAGGTTCTACTACTGCCTACAAGTAAGATCTCTGCCAGCAAAAAAGGATCACACCCAGTAGCTAACAGAGGTTCTACTACTGCCTACAAGTAAGATCTCGGCCAGCAAATAAGGATCACGCCCAATAGCTAATGCAAATTCGAACATCCTTCTCGGAAGATTGACGCCCTGAATGAAGTTGATTGAGAAATGTTGAGAACCAGCGTAGCATTGTGGGTAGGTGGGTAATTTAATTCATGAAGACTAATTCGACGACGCCTCGACCTCCCAAGAAATCCAAAAAATATATCCGTCTACATCGGGAGTCCAGATCATTAGGCCAGATCATGCGAGACTGATCCAAGATATGACGACGATGTCGACCTCAGGAATCCATGAAGGATACCATCCACCTCGAGAACCATCCATCCATCCTTTATACCATCTGCATCACCATGTGAATCCATTGCGTACGATCAAGCATCATCCATGCCATGGGTTTATGCAGGCTGATGGTATATACATTATCCATCCATCCACTGCAGAGTCTTAATGACTTTGCAGCAGGCTGGATATTGATCGCCCACCGCTATGAATAGGACCAGAGTACACTCTCAATGTCGCTTAATCCATGTGCCCTTCAATTGTCGCTTAATCCATGTGCCCTTCAATTGGAAAATCAAGGCTCTACCTACTCATTTCTCTGGAGACATTATGTCTGACCACATTTCGAGAATGGAAGCATGAGATGAGATTGCATCCATTAATCTGGGTTGCCGCACTTATTTAGTAACAAACCTCTATGTTCTTGTTGTATTTTGAATACACGTTACAGAGCTCTTCCCAGAAGAAGGAATGCGCACTAACAAACCCAATCTAGAGCTACCCTTGCGTTTCTCCAAGGAGTTGAGTTAGGTGGAACCTTAATTCGCCATTCAGAGGGCACGCGGATTAAGTGGATGCGTGCTATGGAGCTCTTCCCAGCACTGGAAATGTGCAGCCGTTGCAAGGAATGCGCGTTAACAAACCCAAACTGGACCCAAACTGGAACTGGAAATGGACCCAAACTGGATATGTGGTCGGGTGTTTTTCTAGAGAGATGAGGCAGGTGGAGCCTTAATTCGTTGATTAAGCGACGATGACAGATACTCTAGTTCTCTTCATATTGGTGATGGGATAAGACTAGTATAGGTGATAGGATGCATATATTGGTGGCCATCCATGCTACAGCATGTCAGCCGCGTGATGCTCCATGGATGTGTATATTGATGGCCATCCGCGGTGGTGGCAGGATGTTCCTATGGATGAATTATGCATGGTCATCCGGTCTGTAATGAATCAGTGACTGCAACTTGGTGGATATTGATCGTTGATGAGGTTGTGGCATTCAAGGACTTGGGATCCACACAAACCTTACTTGGAAAGAACCTAGAACTATGCCCTTTGTGGATCGTTTGCTTCACAAGATTCCGACAAAAATTAGGTTTCCCTAAAATCCTAAAACAACTTGGAACTATGCCAAAAATCCTAAAACAACCTGGAACTATGCCCTTTGTGGATCGTTTGCTTCCCAAGATTCCGAAAACAACATGGAACTATTCCCTTTGTGGATCGTTTGCTTCCCAAGATTCCGACGAAAATTAAGTTTTCCAAGCCAAGGTAGATGAGGTTGGACCGTTCAAGGCCTCAAGTTACAACCCAATAATTTCAAAATACTCACACATCTACAATACCCAGGTTTTCAAATCTTGCAGCCAGTATACCGTTGAGCTAGTTTCCACTCAAATTTCTAAAGAGTTCAACTAAACACACATAAATAACACATGCACCATCAAAGAAACTTACAATCCAAGTAGACTTTCCAGATCACCAATAGACGCTGGGATAGGTACAGAGAAGTTGTCATGGAAATTTCCCTCAGTATTTGTAGTGCTAACGAATGAACAATAAATGCAACAGTAAAAGTGTTCCCTCTCCAATGCATGCTATTTATTTCAAGATTAGTTCGCTTAACTCACAATGTATCCAAATTGAGGAGATGCAGCATCTCAACGAGAATGATCTATACAATAACCAAACTAGCTTCTTTCTCCATTTTTAGCAGAGTAAATTCCATTGAAGCAGTAAATAAACAAATAGATTTCACTAAAATGCATATGCTCGATATAGCTAGCATGCTCATATATTTGGACGCATTTTCCTTTCCTTGATTCAATTATTACTGGTTCTCCATCTTTCAGAAGTTAAAAAAACCACACTTCACGACCACTCAAAGTGTCGAACGTTTGTATAAAATGGTAGAGACTAATCCTGTTTCCCAACCGAATGCCTTGAACATAATATTTTGATCTAGCCTACATTAAAAACCTATACATCCAAGCGTCCTCAAACGGCAGAGTACATGTTGATAATTTGAAAAGATTTTTTTTTTTAAGTAAATCAATACATTTTTACAATTTTAAACCTGAAATGGCTCAGAGAACACCCCCTGAATTCCTTTGAGGCTTAAATCTTGAAGAGCTTCAAATATAATATAAATTACAACACAATGTGACAGTATGTTTCACCCATCATCAAATGACTCTCTACACCACACATTTCAAATGCTTTTGTCTACTGTGCATCCTCATAAATGAAAGGCTACAGAAATATGATCTCCCAACTTCCAGGAGAGAGACAACGTACCTTCATCCGAAATGCCTGCTAAAACGCTAAGCCAACATAGAACGGCTAGAGAAATACAGAAGCAGGAAATTTTATATTCCAGGATGCCATGACCAGGCCTGCCCAAGATCTCTGACTGTGACATCTTCTTCTACAATGGCCATTCCTGCACTCCTCCTCCTTTGCTGGATTACTAAAGTTTTCTCCAATATACACCCCTTGTTTTTTGATGTGTAACCAATCTTTCCATAGCCTGCATTTACACACTGTCTCTCTCCATATCGACGTAACCATCTGGGCGTTCTGACCAAAGGCCATTCAATTCATTTTAATCCCCTTGTCGGTACTCGAAAGTGAAGGAATTGCATGCTGAGCACAGACTGAATTTTGAAAAAAATGGTTGAGGCGGGATAGCAGAGTGTCAACCTCGGCGCAGACCAAGAAAACTGAGATGTGTCGAGACAGGTGACGAAACAGTCAGGTTTAATCGCAACCTGTCGATTAAGTAGGCAGTGGCTGTGAGACTGGTGACATTTGGGGCCATGAGCGGCTTACACATTGCATACCTGGCCGTGGTTTGTATATTCGCAGATTTTATGGTCTTCCCTGAGGAATTACGAGACCCTCAACATAAATGCAATCGACTGTCGGGTTCACTCAATCCATTCATAGAAAAGGAGGAAGCTCATTGAGAGAGTATACTTATGTCCGTTCTAATCAAATCTGTAAAATATCTCATTTCGTTATGGCTTATTATGTTAACACATATTTTGTTTATATATGTTTATTATTTTTTTAATATAAATTAAATATTAAGTAAGTGATAAGTTAGATGCATGTTTTTATTCTTGGGTAAAAAGTTAAAAGTTAAATTGCAACTAGTTTTATTTCTCATATTAAGATTAGATGTTAGTAGAAAACACACGACTCTACTAGAGGTAGTCTTAAGATAATTAAAATGAAAATTGACTTGCAGATATTGTCTAGGATAAACTACTTCTTGGTCTTGGAGTAAGACCTAAAACTGCTTCTTATTAGCTAAGAGGTTGTCTTCCTCTAACTTAAGGAAACAAATTAATGGCCTAAGACCTAAAAGCATCTAGCGGGAGTAAAAGTATACAGCTTACTAACCATTAGAAATCATTTTAGGTGGCATGGTTTTCCTTGAATAACAATGATGAGTCAACTTGCATTTGTGAATAGGAGCGAGTGATTGTTGGTTGACAAATGAGTTAGGGTATGTTTTTCCACCTTCAAATAAAAGGAAAAGAAAAGAAGAAGTAGTTAGATGTATGTTTGGAAGAAGCAAACCTTAATTTAATTGGAATAACCATCATCCTTCATCACTATGTTGATAATGTTGTTCCTATGACAAGGTGGTGTCCTTCCAATCACAACAAGTAACTAGCACATGTTTGACAATAAACATTGATAAAACAAAGGTTATGATAATCAAATTGAAAAAGATTGCTTATGGGCAGTCGCACAAAAATGATAGTCGAAAAAGTGGCAATGGGGTATGAAGGAACGCTCACATGCATTAATGCATGCACGTTCTTGAAAATGCACACGCGTTCCTAATCCTACAGTCTCAGTGCTCACCGAACTACCATACACACATTCCAAGTAGGATTTTTTTAGGAACAAACACGCGTTCATGTGTTGATCATGCACATGCTCAGGAAAACACGCACGTCCCTATGCTAAGCATGCACGTGCTCAAGAAAATGTGTGTGTTCTTGAGTAGAAGCATGTGCACATTCCTAAGCAAGAGAACGTGTGTGTTCCTGTTCATAGATTCTTCAATCTGTTTTCCTCTATTTTTGACTCAAAAACAATGTCCATGCTCATTCATGTGCACATCTACTCTGAATAACTAACTATATGAGGGACCCTAGAGTCAAGGTAAGCCCCACCGAGGATAGGTAGCTAGAGCACTCAGGCAGTGATAAAGGATCTCTTGTTACATCCGTGTAAGTTTTAAACCATTGAAGAAACATCCCAAAAAATTGGTCGAGGGATCCTACCCCCGATGCACCTAACATAGGGAGCAGTGCATGTGTATTGTTTCCAAGACCTTAGGACACATACCTACTGCTCAAAACCACCTAATGGCACTGACATCCCTAACCATAGGCCCAGGCAACTAACAACAACTTGAATCCACATGCATGACCTCCAAAGTGTATCCTTTACCTATTTGTGGGCATATTGGCACCATTAGGGGCTTTGGTGATTCGGATTTATTTTCGAAATGAAATGAAAGAAGAGAAATTACAATGAAATACTCATGAAAATTTCCAGAAACTGAGAAATACAACAATACTTGATTTCTATTATTGAAAGAATTGTAAAGAGACTGTAAAAATATAGAGTGCAAGACTCGCTAGAATGGTGGCATCTTTATCTCTGAGAAGAGATGTGACGACTATGCTCATTTGCTAGAAGATGATTACAATGAGGCTCTGAATGTTGTTTTATGATAAAAAGGAATGCCAAAACCCTAGACATCCAAAAACCTAACCCTAGGAGATGAAACACCAAAATTCATGTGGGCCCCATTTGGGTAAGTTAGTACATTAACTTCATGGGGTCGTAACTTTTGCATGCGATATTTGTTTTAGGCACATGATAGCCCGTTGGAAATGTGTTTTCAATAACTACGCATTACATCGTCAAACTCTGACTCCATCTATAGTTTGATTGTGGTGAGCCAAAAAAACATTGTTTAGGGCCCCAAAACAGCCCTGGAAGTACAACAAGATGTGCTGACATGAAAACATACAAAATAAGCCAGTTGGCTTAGGTGGGAGGCCACCATTATCCACTTGGAATATGTGTAGGGCTTCTGATGGCCCCAGTAGTGTAGAACCCACATTTACAAATAAGTACAGAAGAACGTGTTGCACTAAAAACTGACAAGAGGAGCCAGTTGGAACAGGTGGGTGGCCACCAATATCCACCTGGATCAATCATCCCCTCTTAGGAAGCAATGGTCTCCATTGCATTGAGTGCCCAGGGAAGAGGAGAAAGAATTTTCTTAATCTGAAGTTGGTGAGTTGCGTGACTTGTTGGAGAAGTTGTGCTTCTTGGCTTGTGGAAGACTGTCACAAATCTATTGTTGGATGGGTTAAATCTGTTCCACCAACCTATTGTCTCTGTGTTGGATGGGGCATTGTGTAGGCACCATTGTAGGTGGAGAAACAATATTTGTTGTCTCTTCAACAATTTGTTTTTGTTGGATAGAAGGTGTTRAGGTTGTAGTGGTTGTAGTGGTCTTTTGTACATCCTTTGAACAGACTGTGAAGAGGATGAATTTTGTAGTATGAGAGATTACCTTGTGGTGTTGTTTTGGTGGAGTAGTAGTTGGAACTACCTCTGGTATCCTRTAGAGCTGACCTCCCATAGTAATAAGGACACTACGGAGTCTAGACTCATAGACAACATGATGTTTCCACGCATATGGTTGGCCCAAAACAACATCACAGACATCAATAGGAGAAATATCACACACTACCTCATCCTTGAAGGGATGGATRTCATAGGACAGGCGACATTGYTGGTTGACGTGAAGATCTCATCCCTRGTGAAGCCACCCAATGTTGTATGGATGCGAATGTGGTGTTGTCGACAACTCCAACTGTTTGACAACCTTAGTTGAGATGAGGTTCTTCTAGCTATCGTTATCAACAATGAAATGCAATGGGGTCCCCTTCAACCACATCTGTGAATGAAAGAGGCACTCCCACTCTTCAAGATCTATTGGTTCCTCTAGCTAAATTGTTTTGGTCATGACAGTAACAGTGGGATCTGCATCGATGATCTTTCTGTTTTCAATATTTTATGGATCAGATTATGAATCAGGGTTCAGCTCTTTTTCTTTGACCTCAACCACCAATGACTGTTTCAAGCGACATTCATCGATGTTGTGCCAACGGATTTTGTGGAAGTCACACCACTTCCTAGTTTCATTCTTCATCTTTACCTTACCCTTTTAGTCATGTTTCTTGGACTGGTTGTCTAGAAGTTGTTGGTGAGGGCCATCTTTACTGTGCTTTGCTTGTTGTAGATTTGCAGACCTGAATTCCCATTTGTTTTGGTGCCTAAACTTATGCTCGATTTTGACAGCATATCAATAGGCAACTCCCGATGATGAGATGTTTAGGAAATCCATTTTGGTTTGGATGTACCTATGTAGAGACCCACAATATTTCAGAACCAGATGTCGCTCAGAGTCTTTGATACTCAGCTTGGTGCTCAAGGTATGGAAAGTATTTGTGAGCTCTGAAATTGTTTGGATCTTCTCTTGCCACAGTGTGGTCCATCTCATGTATTGGTCTTCATAGTTATCAATAGGATAATACTATTCTTTGACCACATCCAAAAAAATATCCCAAGTGGGCTCAGCCCCATATATTCTATATTTCTCTATGGAAATTTTCTCCCAGAAAGCTTCCCACCAATGTTTGACTTGGGAGAGAGCCTTGGGGAGTGTGAAGGTGATCTTTTCCCTATCAGAAAAATTTTAAATAGAGAAATAACCTTCTAATAAATTTAACCATTTTTCTAGGGCATCCACATTTATCTAACCTTCAAATATGGAAATATCAAAATTAACTTGTACCTTGAAGGGAGAGGTTCCTCCAAAATGGTCACTTGATGAAGATGTGCCTATTGTTATTGGCATGCGTTGAAGAATGTGTGAAAAATTCTCCATCATTTTGTCCCTCTATCATGAGAGAACTTGCTCAAGCAATGGTTTAATAGAGTCTTATGCTCCATCGTCTTTTGTCTCCATCAACATCGACGGTTTCTTGGGTATGCAAGAGTGTTTTTCCTCAAGAGAGACAAACTCAAGACCCAACTGGCTATACTCGGACCTCATCGGGACATGCACTGAAAAACGATCAACAACAACATTCTATGATACCACTGATCCAGATTTATTTTCGAAATGAAATGAAAGCAGATAAATTACAATGAAATACTCATGAAAATTGCCAGAAACAGAGAAATACAACAATACTTGATTTCTATTAATGAAAGAATTGTAAAGAGACTATAAAAATGCAGAGTGCAAGACTCGCTAGAATGGTGGAAACTTTATCTCTGAGAAGATATGTGACAACTATGCTCATTTGCCAGAAGATGATTACAATGAGGCTCTGAAGGCCTTTTTATGATAAACAAGAATGCCAAAACCCTAGACATCCAAAAACCTAACACTAGGAGATGAAACACCAAAAGTCATGTGAGCCTCGTAAAACTTGCATACGATCTTCATTTTAGGCATGTGATATCCAGTTGGAAAGGTATTTTAGAGAAATATTCATTACACCATCAAACTTTGACTTCGTCTACAGTTTGACTATGCGA
>JASDQU010101758.1:233012-246362 GCA_032191745.1 Picea mariana | reverse complement strand
CATTGGTCCTTTACCTCTGGGGTGGACCTTTCTGGATGTGCTTCTCTCAGTGTGGCCGCTGACGTGACCATGATTTCGCATCTCAGGTTCATGCTGCATTTGTCGTTGTAATTCAGATAGGCTCTGCAGTAGAACTGCATTAATTTCAGTTTGCTTTTCTTGTTCTTTCATCATCCTTTCATTATCGGCCTTGCAGCTTTGCAATTCGACCATGAGACTCCTCACCATCTCAGCTAAGTCCGTAGGGGTTCCTACTGCTCTTCTTTCGTCAGACTCTTCGTCTCTGTTGTGGGAGCCTTCTCCCACCTCTTGGTGAGTCACCATACTCTGTGTTTGTAGACTCCCGCAGCTGATCATCCGCTTGAATGTGAACACAAACGCTGGATATTAGTCAAGCATTAAATATATTTCATAATGTATGCATAATTCCATAATTCTTTCACATGCATACACAATCGGGTGTTCATATTCCAAGTTTTTAATTCTGGATAAGATAATTAAGTCAGGGGATTACTCCTCATAGGAGTGTTTCGAACAAGGTTTATAAGCGACTCGTGCATGAGCCCAATCAGGCCGAGTGTTGTAACCATACTCTGATACCACTTTGTAACACACCCACTACCATAATTTAAAAAAAAAATTGGGATTAGTCTTCCATACATAAGAAATCTCCATAATCTCGCATTAATGAAACGCCAATCCCCAGTTCTATATCGGGATTCGGGGTTTCTAGTATCAAGATTCATTCACCCCCAAGACTCGCGATTCCCCGAACTCCGACGCGCTCCCTACGCATTATCTCTCTTGGTTCAGCTCCCGGATCCACAGGACCTGCTACCATATGTCCGCAGCCCTATAGCTACCCATCGGGGTTTCGGGGTTTATGGTGTCGCGATGCACAGGCCTTCGCAAATTCCGAACCTCCGATCCCCGATGCCACTTGGCGTTGACTCACGGCCAAGCTTGGCCTTCCGACACCTGTCCCTTGCTCTGGCATCTATGGTCCCCCACTCCCTATGATGGCATGGAGTGACACCTGTCCTCCACTGGAGTGCTATAACTAGGGGACCGTCGCGTTTCGGGATTTCGTGATTCCTCCTGTCGTGAGTTTCTTGTCATCAAGAATCCCGAATTGCCGAACCCCGAACCCTCGGGATCTTCTGACACACGTCCTCGTCATGAACGGCTCAGATCTCATCGGGAAATCACGGGTTGCGATTTCCTGATGCACAATTCCCTTACCATCGAAAACTCCGATGAAAAAAACTCCGAAGGCACCCGATCCTTTGCCACCTGTCCTCGCGGACGGACGGCCCAGATTGATCCTCGGGGTTTTGGGACTTATGAGGTCTTGGTTCTCATGGCCTCAAGAACTCCGATATGCCAAGCTCTGACTCCCACGGATCCTCTGCCACGTGTCCCTACTATTGGACAGCTCAGATCCTATCAGGAAATCGTGGATCGTGGTTCCGGATGGCAAGAGTTCTATGTATTCATGAACCCCGATATGTCGATTCCCGATATGTCGATTCCCGACTTCCCGGGATCTTCTGACACGCGTCCTGCCGAGATCAACGGCTGGGACTCTTCTTCTGCACACTAGAGTTTAACTCCGGTGCAACTCTTCCCAATCCAACGGCTGTCGGTAATGTGAACCGAGATCTAACGGTCCAGATTCGTTCTTTTGGGTCTTGGGATTTATGATCCCAATTTCTCGTTGCTCGCGATGAGAGAGAGCAAGGCATGTAACGCCTGTGTTACTTTCATCAATCTAATGGTTGTGAATGACTATGGTTCACTCCGACGAGATCTCATCCGTCGACTTATTTATCGCATAACACTACTATCATGGAACCTAACTAGAGTCGTTCTTCCTCGTACAGGGTTAATAAGGCCTATGCGTTCGAATCCTTATTCTGGGTTCTGGGAGGACCTTTCCGAGGAGGAAATCTCTCTGAAAAGATCCTTATCGGGCCATTCCCGGGAGCAGATAAAGAAAGACGACTTTCCGAGAGCAGCTGGGCATGGTTAGCTTCAGTTTATTGACGTAATTCGTGCATGATATCCTTTGTGATAAGCATATATCAACTTATTCCTATCAAACATAACGCGAACCCTCTCATGCTGCAATCCTTTACCATTTCACAGTTCTATGAGCTAATATCTACTCCTTATCATCAATTAATACACAGACATTTCTACACAGGAAAACATGTACAATTCCACAAGTCTATGAACATATGTGACAGCATATAGATTCCAGATGCATTATGAGCAAAACACTTATCAGAAGTAAGTTCAGCAATGGGAGCGACTGCTGAGAGGGGTGCTCGTTTCCACCCAACCGTAAGCGTAGAGACTCCTACTGGATTTACCACTAGCCACCCCCGATCTGAGACCACGATGTCCTGAGACTTGCGCCTTCCTGTCTTCCAGTGTCCAGGAGCGAAGGTTGCAATCCTTCCCCTGCGATCACTCACTCTGCGTAGAAAAATTCCAGAGTTTCCCCTCGCGTCTGCCCCTCGTCAATCGTTCCAGCCATACGCCTTATCCTCTCACGAGGTTGCGTGTGGCACGATTTCCCTCGCACTGATTAGGCCTGACGTCCCTACGGATGGGCGGTTCACCACCCCATCCCTCATCAAGACATCCGCCTACCAGTTTGCGAGCCATTAATTTTCAGGGCCAGCGAGCCGCTTTTGGTTCTCCGGGCCAGTGGAGTCCAAATACGGTATTAAATTCTCAGTGGAAGTTAACGCCCCTTTTTCAAGGTGCCCTCCACCACCATCGTGGTCTCTTTTCCGCACATCCCCTCTTAGCAGTTCTGCAATAAATTCAACTGTCATTTACATTCCTTGACCCCTTCCTGCAGGTCCGTTTACATCACATATTCATACTTATGAGTTTTTGCCATAGTCCTTGGCCAGTTCAGTTATATTTACAATCTGGGGAAAACAGGGTGTTACAGCTTTTATGTACATTGAATTTAAGTATCATGTGAATAATATTTTTCAATTGTTTTGTTGCAGAAAAGAAAAATAAATAGAATGCATACATCACATAAGACAAGACGATGCAGAATAAAATGGTTGATTTCAAAGTTTGTGAGTATTTACGTTTTCATAATTTATTAAGATTTCATGTTTGTTGTGATCTTTATATTCAAATGTTGGAAATTCTTCTTTACGGTGGCCTTTTGTCTTACATGTAATACGCCAAAATTGTTCACACTTTTCCTTTTCCTTCATTATTTATGACAATTGAATCCTCAACACAACCAACTATGATTGTACCTGTGCCATACCTGCGCCATTTCCTACAAGAGATGCTTCTAACTGCATTGCAATTTCTAATTCTTGATGTGATGTGATCTTCTATTGTTACAATGAACAATGAATTTGCAACAACAAACTTGCAATAAACCAATCCTTCCTAAGAAGGAAACAAGGCCATTGACGATGCTGTCAGTTTTCCATATAGTTCTTATACATAGAAATATATTATTTCACGAGTGCCTTTGTTTATAGGATTTGTTATGAAAACTTGAATATCTATCAGTCCTAGAGCCTAGAGTCACTGAATATAACCAAAAAAATACAAAATCACAAAGTTGTTCATGCTCCATGTGCTCCGCCGCCTCCATCGTTCTATTGAGGGTGATGCCAGACTAGAGTGAAATTGCAAGGTTGCGCACAAACTAGACATGCTCACATCATTGATACATCGATGAGATACTGGAAGAGGACATCCAATCGATGATTAATGAGTTCTTGTTGAAACAGTTGGTCTTCTACATCACAACGTATGTCCGTAAGTAGTTTCACGTGCTCCAGAGAGAGGATATATGTTCTAATTGGTTCGGACTGAGGAGGACTTTCTCTTTCATGTTGTTGGTTGGACATGTCATGTTCTTCGATTATTGGGAAGGCCCAATTCTCTTCATGAGGGAAAAGATGGGAGGGATTATCAACATAGTAGGTCTCACCAAGGGAAGATGGAAAGGAAATCATGGATGGTTATGTTTGTGGAGATGGCATGGAGGTTTCAGCCAAAGGAGGTGGAGAAGTTGTGGGGAGGTCATGGGGGCCAAAGGGAGAGAAGATGGGGGAGAGGTTGGGGCTTCTTCCAAAATCGAGCATCCCCAGTGCTCCTCTTCTCAGGCAAGGGACGAATTAGAATCTACAGCTGTAGGGGAGGCCATCAAATCAGAGTGATTAGGGCTAGAGACATGGGGGCCATGGCATTGCCATTGATTCTTCAGATGTCTCTGATAATTAGGGCATCTCTTAGAGAGTCCCCTTTCTCACGGCATGCCTGCAAATTGGAGAATGGTGCACCAGATGGGAGGGGCACAAATAAATCCTAGAGAGGAGGAGAAGCCAACGAACCCGATTGTGGAGTGCTCCGGGTAAATAAAAATACCAAACATGCAGAGGAATGCAAGCTTGAACAAAGAAATAATACATGTTATGAGCGGTAAAGGCTCCATAATGTTTGAATTGACTGTATGAAGTGGCTTGGTACCTATACTATATGTTTCCATTAAATTCCTGGTCCTAAGCTTTAAAATTTCCTTATGTGTAGTCTCAGCATCATCACCCTCTCCGCAATGTGAATTAATGAGGAAAACGACATTGGAAGGAGGGCGACAAGCATATGACAGTTAGGTTTTCTCATGCTGAATCATGTGGCACCCCAACCAGGGCATCAAAATCTAAGAGGGCCAAGTCTAGGCATTGTTATAAAAGAGTTGGAGCTGGATGAGAGTCATTTTCTATTCTAATGTCATCACCAAGAAGAGTGACCCATTCATTGGCTAATTTATCTCACCTCTCTAGGTACATGTGAGGGATTTTGGACCAAGTATGGTTGGAGAAGAGATCTAAAGTAGTCTAGCGAGCTTAAGAGCCTCTAGCTGGGAGAGATCTTGGATGGATATGAACCAGTCAGGATTTTTTTGGCTAGGGAAATTATGATTTAATCATGTAAGGCATATGAGGTTTAATTTAAAAATATGAGATTTCCCTCGATAATTTATTACCTGAATCCTAATTGAGAGGTCACCTGAAGTCCTTTGATGAGTCCCCACAATTTTGCAGATTTTTTTTTATCATGACCCAAATTACTCCCGAGTATCTGTATGATCTTTCCTTCATTGTTTCGAATAACCACACCAAATCCATCTGGGCCTAGATTACCTTTGGAGGCACCGTCAAAATTAATTTTATGGAATCTAGGAGGGGGGCATTAGCAGGTGTTCAGGCTCTAGGAAATACAGAGGTTAGAGGCATATTCTATGGGGAAAAGGTTGGGGTTGAGAATAAAATTCCAATGAGAAAGAAATGTGGTTTCATTTGCTTCTTCCTGGAGATCTTCTGCATCCCAGTGTTGCAATTTGATGGTTTCTTGTATGCTTTTCTAAATTTTGGACTAGAAATATTCTTCAGGAGAAAATCTGGAGTGAAAGACCCTTCTGTTCCTTTCTTTCCATGTATGTCAGACTACAAAACCGGGTAATAGTTGCCAAATTTTGTTGAGGATTGGATTCTTAAAGGCAGTGAGCTTCCACCCTTTTATGGTATTGATGATACTATCTCTTACTCTATCTATTTTCCTCATTGTTTTCAAGCTAACGTATCCCAAATTGAGGAATTGGAGGAACATTGGTTTAGAACATGCTCTCTTGTTTCCTCATGTTGCATACATAGTGGACAAAGCGAAGGTCCCGTACATCCTTTTTTTCTGTAAATTTTCCTAGGTGAAGATCCTGTTCTGAATCAAAATCTAGAGGAAGGAAGAGACCTTCGGCCAAAGATTTGATTTTCAAATCGTATACCAAACTTGGTCCTTGGGCATTGGTATGAATTGGGATTTTATTGAGTAATCCTCCTTTATAGTGAAAGTGCCCAATGTTGATTTCCCCCACCATAAAATTCCATCTCCTTTTCTTATGCGAACCATTCTGAGGTCCGCTATTTCTTTCCAGGGATCCAAATTGAAATGCTACGAGAGATTAAGCTCTGAGTGAGATACCTTCCATTTTTTCCAATGAGAATTATGAGAGGGTGCTTTCCATAAATCCGCTACCTTTGTTCCATCTCTATTTATCATGTAAGGCATATGAGATTTAATTTCAAAATATGTTAAATGTCAAATTTTCATTACCACATTTCACTAAAATATGGGATACATATTCATGGATTCACTCAATAACTCTGATGAAAACTTTATAGTGAAAATGTAATTATTTATAAAAGACATTTATACTTGCTTGAAAGGTTATCAAACCATTAACACTAACTACATATATAATCACATTCAAAAAATGGATTGAAATATAAGAATAACATATGCTATCCATTGTTATCAAGATGTTCGAAAAGAGAGGAACGAACCGCTAGAATTAAAGAAATATCCATGAAAAGTTGACGTTACATCTATAATAAAGGTCGATTTGAAGGGTTATATCAACATTAAGTTCATTAATTGTTTAATTATGTACCGATTTTAAGGTTGAAACAAGAAACCCATCGTTTTCTTATGCGATGCACCCTTGCACTTGGTAGGAGCTAGATCACTTGTCTTCCACGACAACCTATTCCTTACTAGAAATGAAGCTGATTCATAATGCACATTTTTCTCAACATGCGCCTACGATAAGTCCACTAGGGCCCTCCCTCCTTGTAACGTCCTCGACCGACGACCTCGACCGGGTAACGCTACCGAAGCAACCTTTGTTTTTTCCTTTATTGCTTTGATACCATTTCCATGACATTCCCAGCTTTAAAAAATAGTCCAGACCATGCCACCGAGTAACCTTGTGGAAATAATCACATATAAAACTTAACCAGAAGATAGAGATAACATCTGGTATTCACACACACACACACACACACACACACACATATATCTAATGCAATTAAACAAACGTCAATACTCCACTCATACACATGTTCATGTGGAAGCAACATTAACACATACATGCAACATATATATACAGACATTACTCATTAGTTATAATGCAAATACGAATACACAACATACATCAAACAAAGAATTGGTACTTATCTTTTAATAGGTGACCACCAACTACGTGCAGACCTTCCACGAACTTCCCAACCTTAGACCACATTGCTCATCACGCTCAGCAGTGGGTCACCCCTTAGTTGGGACTAAACTCCACCGAGCAAGGGAACTCTAGGCTTGGCAAGGACAACAAGAAAGTTGCAGAGAACAACAGGAAGGATCTTTTATCCCAGAAGCCACTTACGCCCACAACCCACATACCCTCATTCCCCACATGCCTGCTCCACCTCAAGAGGGTACACCTTCACTAATACAAGTCCATCGGCTACTACACCTCCCTTACCTTGGGCTTTAACAACAGGCTGGATCAGAAATCTCAAAGCATTGTAGCTACTATGAGACTCCCTCCAGGAGAAATCACTTCCCAACAAACTCTCTCACCTGGGAGAGTTGCTCACAAGCCCGACAACCTGCTTCTTCAATTCAGCTCCTAAGCAATACAACAACAACATTCAGCTAACACACGGGTGATGACAAAAACAAAAAACATGTATGGACACCGAAAGTGGCAACAGCCAAACGCTAAGACACATCACGGCTTAGGCGAATACAAATGCGTCGGGCTTCACAGGAAAATCACATAGGACGACGTCTAGTAACTGCAGGTTACAATCACACATGCATCAGTGGGGAGTGTGGCTCTCTTCTAGGGTGTCTAACCTTGTGAGAGTAGAGATGTCATGGTGAAGGATTTGTGACAGTCGTGAGAATTGTGAGAGTCATGAGCATGGTGATAGAACCCCTGAACGAGTTGACTTGCCCACATAAAACTGCATGCGCTCATGTTGACACATGTCTCCATGAAGCCGCATGAGTTCCACTTAACACTCGTCCCCCCTTACCCTCGAGAACTTAGGACAGCATGGTTATATCAAACCTTAGTTTCTAGGAAATAATAATATAATATTATTTCTTTAGAGGTAAGCCCTCTAACTTAACCCCTATTCCTAGACACTTAGCCCCTTCCCCACCTAGTGGACCTTAGTTCCCCATAACTCTTTCTTCATGGAGGGTCTACACGCAACAGTGTAATTTTATTAATGATATGTGTGTATTTACATATACAAAATCAGGCTCATTGGCCTTAACATATGGCTCACCAGCCTAATAAACACATAAGTCTCTCAACTTATAACCACTTAGCTCACCAGCCTATAAGCATAATTACAATTCATCAGGGGCTCGGCCTTGGGGTGTTACACTCCTACTTCAACATTACCTTCATAAGTTCTCTCTGAAGTGCACTCCTGTTATTGACCTATAATTCATATTCTTAAGTGACAACAGATGTTGTCACTTCTTCATAACACACTAATGTTGAATTATGAACATAACTATTCCACGTAGGTATAGGAGAATAGGCCTAGCACGTTTAAGGAGGTGTCTATGGGGAAACAAAAATTAGAGAAACAAGGCAAGGTAGGTGTGAATGCCCGAGTGGAGGCTAAAGTGGGGTAAGATGTACAAGAATAAATTATGGTCATCTATGCAATGATTAAGCTTGCCGTTGTTTCTACAATAAGACCCTAAAAAAATGATCCAATGGTATCACATATAAACATATTTAAATATTTAAAAAATAATAATATAATTTAATTTGTAAAGTTTAACTATAAAAAATTGGTAAATATTTTTGGTTAGCTACAAAGTAATAGCTAATCATTCAATGAACAAACTCATTGCTTATATAATCATGCCATTCATTGCTATAGTCCTACTTCGAACAAGATAAACAACATGTAAGACAAGAGGTTTAATAAGATTGCTTCAAACTCCAAGCAAAACCCTCAAGTAGGGGTGACATAAAGATGCAAAGCCATGACTAAATCATTGGGGAATAAAAGAAGAGGTCACTCTACATAATATTGAAGGTATTAATAATCAATTTAAGGAGATATTGTGGTGTGATAAAGAATTAGAGGATAACAGAAAATTAAGATATTGTAAGTAGGTGATCAACCATAATCTAGAAGATAAATGCATCTCTTCATTTTAACTAGTGTAAAGAAGAAAATCACATTGCTAAATTAAGAATGAACTCTCACCAACTCCATAATCAAATAGGTCATTGGACAATCCCTAAAATGCTCTGGATCCCTAAAAACGTTATGGGTGGAAAGCATTTTCCATCTTTGTAAAACACTTTGGTTTACACACATATTAATCAAAATTTTACAATCTAGACCTTCCTAACCTTTTAACTCATCAAAACTATGGTGATTTAGAGATGTTTCTTTTCAAGGAAACTAAGTAATTTATTGTCTTATAAAAGTTGGTTTCAATGAACATTAACTATCATCATTATACAAACATAGATAAATATATTTAAATATATCTTAACTAAAAATCTTTTAAATAATAAAAGATTTACATTTTATTTATTTTTAAATCCTTCTTAACTCCAATATTAAAATGGATTTAAATTACTACATATTGTTTTCAATGTACACTTAATATAAATTAACATTAATAACTATAATAAAGTTTATTTAAAATATATATTTTTGGTTATTTGACATTTTTATTAAATATAATAAATTTTATTTAAAATATATATATTTGGTTATTTGAAATTTTTATTTAAAATCATAAAATGATTTTTGATAAAATTGATCATAAATTTTTAAAACCATAAAATGATTTTTGACAAAATTAATTATAAATTTAGATTTATTTTAGTTTTTATAACTCATCATATATTTAAATTTATTTTTTTATAATGTTTTTTTTTTGTTTTTTTTTTAATTTTGAATTTTTTTTTTATTTAAAAAATAGTATTTAAGAAAAATTAGATTTCGTAAAACTTTTATAAATTTAAATTTATTTTTTATAATATTTTTTTAAAAAGTATTGAACATTTTTCTTTATTTTTCAGCAAGCTGAATCCATTTATATATTTAGAAATGTAATTTAAACAACAGAAAATARTGATTTTGTCTAAATTTATATYCAATTCTTGTCAAAAATAACCCAAAAAATARAACATTTAGCCAACATCATATACAACTTATTAAACAACATTGAATGCTACAACAAATAATATATACACTGTCCAATCATCATAATATATACACCAAAATATATAGAAAAATATATATACCACCGASTCCAACATTTAATAATATGCATGCTGTATATTACTGGCCATCAAATTCTATCACTGCCACCGTAGGTCCCCCTTTATCAACTACCATCAAATTCTATTACTGCCACCGTAGGTCCCCCTTTATCAACTACACGTGAACTTGTTGGCTGTATGTACCGGCCTTGACCATCCCATCATAAAAGACAAACTTTGTTAAACTTTGTCCATAATAACACTAATTAATTTCAAATGTTAAACTTTGTCCATAATTAAAATAACACTAAAACAATTACAAAAGACAAACTTAAGTTTGTTCATAATTGAAATTGGGCCCAATGTCAAAATTAACCCTCGCACAAGTCCCTGTCACGCCGATCCAGTGAACTCCATCGTTAAAAGATAAAGTCTGTTTGGGGATTTTCGGTCAAGTAACTGTTATTATAAGTTACCTCACATATCTGGTAAAATTACAATTTTGCTGTGATAAAATTACAGTTTCTGATATCCGGAAAAGTTGAAAAACCCTTTGAACCTGTGGCGTTTTAATTAGCATTTACCCCACGCCATGGAAACGCCTGTCCTTCATGCCCAACGTCTGCATCACATTGCGTCACGTTGCAGGTAAGGAAGGCCATTTATTCGCACATGGTATGTATTTATTCGCAGGCAAGAGAACATTACGATAAACTAGTAGAGTTGTTGGGCTTTATATTAGGAGTAATTTGGCTGTCGGGAGCTTGAAAGACAATCTATCGCTAGGGTTTGGTTGGGCTTAGCCTCAGCTCAGCAGTCGATATTTCATTATATCTATGGAGTCGTCGTCGATCATAATTGAGATCCCTGGTTTTCTTAGACTCTACGAAAATGGAACGGTTGAACGCTTGGTCGATCAGCGTACGGTTCCCCCTTCTTTACAGCTCGTTGATGATTTTGAAGGAGCGGCATCCAAAGACGTGGTGATCGATCCTCAAACAGGCGTCTTCGTTCGTCTCTATCTCCCTCGCCTGGAGAGCGGGGATGTAAAAGGAAGAGTCCCGCTGCTTGTGTATGTTCACGGTGGGGGTTTCTGTATCGGGTCAGCTGCCTCGGCACTTTGTCACTGCTATATCAATAAAGTGGCTACAGAAGCCAAGGTAATATGCGTGTCGGTAGAGTACAGGAGATCTCCTGAGCATCGCCTCCCTGTGGCTTATGACGATTGTTTCAGTGTCCTTGAATGGCTTGACCGCCAAGCATTGGCACTGGAGGGGGTGTCTGTGGATCCGTGGCTTGCTTCCTACGCAGACTTCAGCAAGGTGTTCTTGGCAGGCTGCAGTGCTGGAGCCAACATCGTGCACCAGGTGGGCATCCGTGCCAGTGGAAGGAATTGGGATCGCCTGTGTCTACAAGGAGCCATTCTGGTTCACCCTTTCTTTGGCGGAGAAGAAGCAATTGGGTGCGAATTGGGGGCGGGGCCGGAGGTGGAGGATTTTAATAAGCTTGTGGATGCTCTATGGAGTATCTCTCTCCCCGCGGGGGCGGACAGAGACCACCCGTTTAGCAACCCTGTTGGACCCGGTTCACCGGCTCTGTCCTCTCTGGTGTATCCCCCAACATTGGTCTTTGTGGCAGGGAAGGATCTGCTGAGAGATCGGGGTATTTTGTATTACGAATCGCTAAAAACGGCCGGTAAAGATGTCGAATTTGTTATGACGGATGGTGAAATCCACGGGTTTCATATGTTCAATCCGAACTCTGAGAATGCGACGCTCATGTTAAAACGCATTTCGGAGTTCATGCATTCCTACTGTAATGACCCCACCCAGAATCTGTCCGTATGAAGATCAAATCAAATTTGGTTAAATACAGTTTTCGACATGGCGTTATGAAGGCTACAGTATGATAGCTTTGCCATTAAGTGAATAGTGAAGAATCCTGGAGTGAGTGTCTCTATGCAGATATTGACCCGATTCTATGTATGTAAATTGCAAATGGCTGGCACACGACGTTAAACTGTTGTCTGTTATCTCCCGCACGATGCTTTCAAATATCATTTCTCTCTATGTATTATTGTTAGATGTGCTTATTTTATTATTAGTCCCTSTCAGGAAATATAGCTATAGGTTAGGTCGCTCAAACAGAGTAAATTTAATTTTAATTAATGGTTTTTTTTTTAATTTAAATAAATATTTTGTAATTGGTGAAATTTTTTATTAATTTATTAATGTTTTTTTTTTAAAATTTAAGAAGTATTTTGTAATAGGTGAAAAAAATTATATGATTAAATCCCTCTCCTGAACACGACATTTAAAAAAGAAATTAATAAAAAATTAAAAAACTTAAAATGGTACGGTATTCCGTATTGAACGTTTATTCTATTGGCAGTGGTATTGAATGTTTATTTTCTTGGCAGTGAGAGTTTATGTTTTGCTTTTTTTTAAGTTTTGTTTGTTTAATTTTTTCAAATTTTGGGAGAAAGTATTGGATCTTGGATCTGTAAATTTAAGTTATTAAATCTATATAATTAATGAGTGTTTGAAAAAAAATTCGACGCCTTAAATTTATTTATTTATTTAAAAATGTACTTTTAATAATATAAAATTAAGATTTCATTTAAATTTATGTCACTATATAATTTATTTAAAAATACACTTTTAAAATATAAAATTAAGATTTCATTTAAATTTATGTCAGCATCTAATTTATTTAAAAATGCACTTTAAATAATGTAAAATTAAGATTTCATTTAAATAATGTAAAATTAAGATTTCATTTAAAGCATATCTTAGACTAACTTAACTTGTTTCTTTATTTATTTGTGTTTGAATATTATATATGTATGATACAGTAATAAAAAATTAAAAAAAAACAAATAGTAAAACAATGTCAAATTTATTTTACTATATTGAATGCTTTTTTTATTAGTTCCTGCCGAAGGCGCAGGGACTATAGCGATGAGTTCATCGCTGACCTGACATTTGTTTAGGTTGACTTTTTAATTTTTTTTGAAACTGTAATGTTTAACTTACCACATTTGTTTTTATTTATTTAAAAAAATAAATATACACATATTTGTTAACATTTGATTGGTTTAGAGATTTAAAGCGTTATTGCAGTCTTCGCTTATTCCAATGCATATTTGGAATGGTTAAATTAGTTTATAAATCTTTTAATTCAAGTTTAGACCGTAAACTTCATTT